>BOPN01009098.1:0-2500 GCA_017312705.2 Penaeus japonicus | reverse complement strand
TCTATGTATATATGGATATATATACATACATACATATATATATATATATATATATATATATATATATATATATATATATATATACATATATACACACACACACATATATACACACTATTTATACGCCGTAGCCTGTTATGCTTGGATTATGTGACACTTTCCTCTATTGTGCTTTGTTTAGGAAAAGTTTCTTATCACAAGACCCCAACCACGGCTTTATGAGGCTTAATGAGTTACAGGAATCTTATGAGGAAACCTCAAATCAGTACCGTTAATCCCTCTCTTCCTCTTTTTCTTCCTCTTTGTCTCTCTTCCTCCCCCCTGCCCCATCTCTCTTTGCTAACACAGCTGTAAATAGTTACATTTAATCTTTCTTTTCCATACCAAAAGACCTATGCGGGGCCAGCGTTTAACATTCCCTAACGACATGGCTGACAGAGTTTACCTTTTTTCTCCACATGGAGGAAGATCCTATCAATATGATGTTTTATTTAATTTATTTGCAATGCTTAATTTTGTGCAGTATTGGTCTCAGCAAGCTCTCCGATAAGTCTGCTAGAACCTTCGCCTAGTCTTATTATTATTATTATTATTTTTTTGGTTCTCTTTCTTTGTATATCACCTTAAGCTTGTCTCTTCTCTCTCTAAACATCGGTTGTTAATAATGTGCCTCCCCTCGCTCTCCTCAGTAGCTTGATATATATCTTTATTCTATGCCGCTTTCCAGGTGCAGAACTTTGTTCTTTGTCGTCAGTTATTTACTTCGATTGTCCGCACTGCCAACTTCTTTCCTTGTCTTTCATTACTCTTTCCTTGAAATTGTTGAGCTTCGATATACCTCTTACTGCTCCCTTCATCATCTGGTAATATCATGTTATCTGCACGACTCAGCTGACCTCTCCTTATTACTATATTCACGTATCTATACTAATCAAGTGTACAGTCTTATGTAAATTACCAGTTGACGCATCTTCGATTTCCCTTCTTAAAAAAACAAAAACAAAAAAACAACAACAACAAAACAGCCTTGACTTTTCGTTGAACCCTACTTCGGGTTACTTTGCAAAACAGAAGTAGATGGTGACAGACTATCACCTTGAAGGATCCCCCTTTCTGATGTTAACTTTTCCAAGACTTTTTCTCCGTTAGCTCTCTCGTTCATTTATTTGTAGTATTTCATATGAATATCACAAATCCGGGTCATCTCTAAGCATTGCAGAATGAACGCGTACGAAACAAGGTCATATTCCTTTCGAGAGGCTATTTTTTTTGTCCTAATCTACAGTCCTGAAAGATCCTTTTGTCTATACATCCGTTTGTCTTCCTTTCCTCAGCTTCTTCCTACATCCTTCCTGTCCATCCGGCATTTTTCAGGGAGCCAAATACTCTCAGTTAACAACAAAATATAATGGTGATAATAATGATAATAAGAGTGATAATGATAATAATGATTTCAATAATCATTTTTGTAAGTTTTCATTAATATCATCATCATAATCATAATTATCATTATTATCATGAAGATGACATTACCTACACCATAATAATTAACCATGTAATAAAAGCTACAATTTGATTAAAAGTTTAATCTACCTCTGTGATAAATCCGGATCAGATTACATATTACACGTCCACAGGATGGTATTGATTCGGCGTTCATGTTGATTACACCTGCAATAGAAGATGATCCACATCACAATAACACACTCAAAAAAAAAACAAAAACAAAAAAACAACAACAACAAAACAGCCTTGACTTTTCGTTGAACCCTACTTCGGGTTACTTTGCAAAACAGAAGTAGATGGTGACAGACTATCGCCTTGAAGGATCCCCCTTTCTGATGTTAACTTTTCCAAGACTTTTTCTCCGTTAGCTCTCTCGTTCATTTATTTGTAGTATTTCATATAAATGTCACAAATCCGGATCACCTCTAAGCATTGCAGAATGAACGAGTACGAAACAAGGTCATATTCCTTTCGAGAGGATATTTTTTTTTTGTCCTAGTCTACAGTCCTGAAAGATCTTTTTGTCTATACATCCGTTTGTCTTCCTTTCCTCAGCTTCTTCCTACATCCTTCCTGTCCATCCGGCATTTTCCAGGGAGCCAAAGACTCTCAGTTAACAACTCTAACTTCAAACAAAATATAATGGTGATAATAATGATAATAGGAGTAATAATGATAATAACGATAATAGGAGTGATAATGATAATAATGATTTCAATAATGATTTTTGTATTTTTTATTATCAATATCATCATTATTATCATAATTATCATCACCATTATTATTATGGTGATGACATTACCTACATTACAATAATCAACCATGTAATAAAAGCTACAATTTGATTAAAAGTTTAATCTACCTCTGTGATAAATCCGGATCAGATTACATATTACACGTCCACAGGATACTGATATTGATTCTGCGTTCATGTTGATTACACCTGCAATAAAAGATGATCCACATCACAATAACACACTCTAAAAAGAAAAAA
>BOPN01009097.1:27500-35000 GCA_017312705.2 Penaeus japonicus | reverse complement strand
GGTGAGGGAGAGACAGAGAAAGAGAAAGGGAGATAAAGTGAGAAGGAAAGCGTAAGGAAAAGGGAAAGGGAGAGGAAATGAGAGAGAGGGAGGTGAAGGGTGAAAGAGGAAGGGAGAAGAAGGGGAGAGGGAGAGGGAAGGGGAATGATGACGGAAAGCATGATGGTGATGATGATGATGATGTCCTTCCCTCCCTCCCTCCTTCCCTCTCTCCCTCCCTCCCTCCCTCTCTCCTTCCCTCCCTCCTTCCGTCCTTCCCTCCCTCCTCTCTCCTTCCCTTCCTCCCTCCTTCCCTCCCTCCTTCCGTCCTTCCCTCCCTTCCTTTCTCCCTCTCTTCCTCTCTCCCTTTCTCCCTCCCTTTCTTACTTTCTCCCTATCTCCCTCTCTCCCTCCTTCCCTCCTTCCCTTCCTCCATTATTATCCATATCCCTATTACTATCATTATTGTTGTTATTGTTACTATCATTACTGTAGTTATCATCAGAATTATTATTGGCGACGCATATCAAAAATGAGCAAAAATTTCACACCCTTTCGCACAGCGTGCGCACTCACACTCAGATACACAGCGGGTGACAGTATTTTGTTTTGTTTAAAGAAAAAAGAAAAGAAAAGAAAAGAAAAAAAAAAAAAACACGCACATACTGTCGTAACGACTTGTTGCATCAAACCGAGAATATTAGTGTTAAGCGTGAACACATGTTTCCAATAGCGCTGACTCCACCCTCCCTGTCCCGCTCCCCCCGCCGCCCTCCCTTCCTCTAGCTCTTGCTTGGGCAGGGAAACTTGTATCGCGATTTGATAAAAGTACCATGCTTGTGACGAACGATCAATTCTGATTAAAAAAAAAAGTAGTTAAGACTACAATCATACTCTTTAAACGATGAATTCTGTACTCCACAACAGAATAGCTAACGACCATCGATCGTTGTTGCACGAGATTTACAGTCCGAATCAGAGCAGCGAAGCAGGTTGAGATAGAAAATGGTGCGAGGCTCTATGAAGGGTTATTCGCTGACCTCACAGCTCTAATATCCAGCAATGCCCCTTCCCACCCACGGGGATGTGAGTCAGTCCTCGCCACGGCCGCGTCAGCAGGGAAGCTGCATCGGGCGAACCAATCCACCCGTTGCTCCTCATTATAAAGACGCAAGCCGCTTGAGTGGCTGGTCAGCGCATTCATGAGCGATATATCGGTGTCTGTTGCTTATATTCCCCCTTTCCCCCATTTCATTTTCGCGCGCCGATAACTAATGTAATTATCGTGGACTCGATAGGCTATCTGGTGTTATCAGAGGCAGCTCAGTTTTATATATACATATGTATATATGTATATATATATATATATATATATATATATATATATATATATATATATATATATTCATAAATACACATACTCATATGTATATGCATATATATATATATATATATATATATATATATATATATATATATATATATATATATATATATATATATATGTATCTCTACTTCTCGTGTTCTCTCTCTCTCTCACTCACTCGCTATCTCTCTCTCTCTCTGTCTCTCTCTCTTTTGTACATATATGTGTATATATACATATATCTAGCTATGTAAATATATGTATATGTATATATATATATATATATATATATATATATATATATATATATATATATTATACATATATATACACACATACACACACACACACACACACACACACACACACACACACACACACACACATATATATATATATATATATATGTGTGTGTGTGTATATAATATATATATTAGTAGTAATAATAATAATAATATATTAATAATATGTGTGTGTGTGTGTATGGCAGATAAACCCACTATCCACAAAATATATTTCATTAGAAGGTGAGTCTACAGTTTCGAAATCCACCTGGATTTCATCTTCAGGTCCTGAAGATGAAATCCAGATGGACTTCGGAACTGTAGGCTTATCTTCTAATAAATATGTTTTGTGTATAATGGGTTTATCTGCCATTTCATCAACATGGAAGAGTGTTTTGCAAGTCTGTCATGTATGTATGTGTATATATATGTATATATATATATATATATATATATATATATATATATATATATATATATACATATATATATATATATATATATATATATATATATATATATATGTATATAATATACATATATATATATATATATATATATATATATATATATATATATATATATATATATATATATATATATATATATATATATATATATATATATATATATATATATAACATATACATATATATATATATATATATATATATATATATATATATATATATATATATATATACATATATATATATATATTATATGTATATTTACATATATATATATATATATACATATATACACACAAATACAAGCGCACACACACCCACTGGGGAAACAACACTTCGGCCGTCTGTGAGGACCCACCTTACTCGCGGCTGGACGCCATGGGGGATTTCAGAACTCTTCTTGCTATCGCCTCAATAAATCCATCGCGACGCAACCCTGGTCATCTTCGCTGGGCGTAGTCGCCGAAGAAGACGTCTTCACGTGCCCCCCTCCGCCATGAACAGGTCCCATGACTCTGAAATAAATACATAAGCGGCAGCAATCTTTGTTTGTGGGAAAGGCTACGGTCTGTCCGACAGGTTTCGGGAACCTGTGGCCTTCTAACCCTAACCCTGGTGGAGGGAGGACCAAGTACATCATCAGTCGCCCAGAAGAAATTCCAGGCCGAACTGTTACGTGTATCATATCGTAGTGAGACTCTTGCTTCTTAAGGGGAATAAATAGATGTACCCCTTAATTGCTGACCTTAACCCGCCCATTAATGAATGCTGGTCTTGTCTATCCCTCTTTAATACTGACCTGTAATCTTCCGAGGTTAGACTGAGCAAGAAAACCTGCTGGGTTTCCCCCATTAGCTTCCCCATTCTTTTTCCCGCCCACATTAATAGCCCCATGGAATCATCCAGTCTTCTTTGTGCTTCCTCGAGGCGCGTGGCGTCCCGAGAGCACTATCCATCAGAGAAAAGGATGCTTCCCCATCTCTAAAGCCTTGTGAGACGTTGTCTCTGTGGACACAGAATGTTGTTTATCAATCCTGCTAATTGTGAAAACCCAAGACAAAGTTCGCAACACTGGTTAGATTTGAGATGCCTCATTAATCACCCCTTCGTCAAGAAAAAATCTTGAATTCTGAACATCACTCTCATTCAGTTACTGAGTGACCGTAGCTAATAAGGCCAGAGTGCGTCCTACCCTATTTTATCCACCTTGACCTGAACCACTTAACTTTGGAGCATCCAGACGCCGCTCCACCTCCCGAAGCCAGGCCAGGATCTCGAACAAGATCCTTAGGAGTCGTGTCCTCTCCACAGGTGTGAAGAACCCGCTCCTCAGGAATGAAAACCAGTCTGGTGTTTGCCAAGGAATCCTCTGAGGACATCCGAGCTCCCATTCACAAAATGATCTGAAAGAATAGCCAAGCATGAGATACACCTTTTCCCTCTGCAACATTCACACTAGGAATCTCTCAACACCCTTGCCACACACAGACCTGAATCTTCTCCTCAGAATCGGTTAATTCATGCAATAGGTATACCCTGTTTACATTTCGAGCTTGTCCCATAGATTTCACACTCTTTCTTAGCTTACAGCATTTGTATCTTACATACTAAATCACTGACTGTCTATTACCCGATAAGGTCCAGTATACAGATAATGTACCTTTTTACTTAAACCTCTCGGTTACCTTCCTTTATTAAGAGGACCCAAGCCGGAGACCTATCTCGAGGCCTCCTTTTCCTTTTCACTGTGAAGCTGGCAGGGCTACCCATCACCTTAAGCCCCTGGGAATAGTTTTCGAAGTCCCATCGTGAAACTATTCGCTGAGAAAATAACTTATATTGCCTCTTCGGGTCACGGTGAGGCATGAATGAGGCGTATAAGGTGTTGAATGCCAAGGTAGATAGCTATATGTAAATTCGGATACCAACTACCTGGGTTTATAGACTGAATTAAGATCTGCAGAATCTTTGTTTTAACACCATTTACTCTTTCAGCTTGACCATTAGAACTGGCTTGGTAAGGACTTATGACATGCCTGTTTACGCCTTCACAACATGTCCTGTGGCTGCGTCGGGATATTTGGTGAGTGGATTCGCCGTCGTGAGAATGTGCTGAACCCCCCCCCCCCTACCACCGGAAAATATTCTACTATATCCATATGGTCAAACTATAATGGCTCCGTGACTGAATAATTTAAGAATGGAGGTGGTATCCACTAACAAACCCAACATTTACCGCAAAAAAATCATTCCTGCAATGAATGCAATCTTGTAGTGAATTCCGCGACGAAGTATCGACGCCACTATCTAACGACCATAGAACAGGCCTACGCAAGTCCTGCCGCTGGAAAAAACACACCTCGGTCGTTACCATATGTAAATTTTTGCGACGAAAACATAGAGCGGGAATTTGCAGGAGACTGGACTCCCCCGTTTGAATGTAACTTGGACTCGCCCAAATGTCAAGTCAGCAGACCAACGACCTTGGCTGCGCTTGGCGGAACTCATTTCTGCGAAGGTTAAGTGACAAAATTATGGCATTTAAATCTCGATTTTACGGTTAAGTGCATAGGCTCAGTGTGTAAATAAAACTATATATGTTCATCTTTGGTGTTGGAAAGAAATGATAATGAATTATAATCAAGTGTGATTTACGTATATATCCCCCATAACTATTCTCTTAAATTCTCTTAAGTATGGAGCATAATGAGAGAATATGAAATTACAAAGTAAAATATTAGATAAATAAATAAATAAATAAATAAATATAAATACATATATATATATATATATATAACACACGCACACACACACACACACACACAGACGCACACAAAGACACACACAGACACACAGACACACACACACACACACAAACACACACCCGCACAAAGGGCGGCTGAAAAATTCGTAGGCTTACCATGATCTTGTGGGATGAGACCACGTGTGCGTTATTTTTCGACAGCGCCCTTTGAGGTCCGCTCACTCCTTCCACTGATGCTGCAGCGCTTGGATCCTCTTGTTGCATAGAAGCTTTTATCCTGGAGGGTAAAAGAGTCCTCAACAGCGGAGATGTGTTCCTCATCACTTCGGTGTTGTTGTTCAAACATTTTTTTTGCTTTCTTTTTTTAGATGGAGATAGATGGAAGTACGATGGTGCGATTCGGGAAAGTATGGCGATTGGTCAACCAGTTCAAGAACGACAGTCAACTAAAACAGCCCTGGGAACCACCTATTCGGGTACTATCTGATGAAACAAGGCAATTTCCCTTAGCTTTCCTCGTCTTCGGTCTTCGTAGCCTCGTGTAGCTGCTTCAGGGCTGGCACAGTAGTCCAGTAGTCTTCTTGTATGGTTTGTCAATTTAGAATGCAATCCAATCCACACAATGCAACGTCCTTTGCATCCCAGAAAACTGAGGCTATCGCTTTCTCTGCATACGAAACGACCCGGGCGTGTGTTTTCATTGCATGGATTTCCTCTTTGTCTCGAGTTCAAATATATTTATATAATAAAAGAATAGATAAAAGAACCAACACTACAAGCTCTTTCCAGCCTAACTAGAGTAGCTGTCACCCCTGTGACTCGAGATAAGGAGACTGTGTGCCAACTGCAAGGCACTCTCCCTGAACTTTTCTCGTAAAAGCCCGTCCGGTCTAACCCTATATGTCCCCCAGCCTTCCTGGTGAGGGATAATGGATCAGCCACAGCGCTATCCTTCCCACCTACCTATCCAATGTTATAATCCCCTCTGGCCATCCACCACCTATCTACCTACATAGGCCTATTCTCTGAATGGACTTGGATTAACCTGGAGTCCATAGCCTATTGCCAATGCCTCTGACCCGAGTGGCACCTTCAGTTCTCGATTGGAATATGGCAAAGGCTTTCGTACCCCCAACATCGTCCTTTTTCTGGCATCTGTGGCCGGGACGAACGATCGACAGAAATCTGGGAAATTCAACACTATATACCCTAGCTCAGAGTCCTTTCCAAGAGCTGAAAAGCCTCCTTTGCCTTAGGGTTTCACTGTACTTTACCCTTGTTATCCGCAGAGGGAATCCCATTGATTAAGTCAACTAACGGACCTCGCTATGTTCTCAAACCCCTTATGATAATTTGCAACACGAAAACGCCCACAAATCACGCACGGTAAGCGGGAGAGGATACCCTTCCATCGCTCTGAACATTCTTGCTTGGGGATTCACCCTTTCTGCCTACATAGTGTGACTCAAATAATCCATCCGGGGTTTAGAGAACTCATATCATAATAGGTTCATTGCTAGATTTGCTTCTTGCAGACGTGCCAAATTATTAGTGTTCTTCACACGAATCTCCTAGTTCGACAATACACCAACCCAGCCTCCTCCACTAAAACAGCGAGAACCTGGTTTAAGATAAGCTGGAAGGATACAGGAGCATCATTCAAACCAAATGGAAGTGTCCATCTGGCGTCAAGAAAGCCACCATGTCCTTCTTTACATGTCAAAGGGATTTGATGATACCCTTGACGGGGCTCAAGGCAATATAAAAAAGAAGACTTTCTCTGACCCATTTGCAGTAGGATAGTGTCTATACGAGGCAATGGATACCTATCCTACTGGATAACATCATTTTAAAGACACAGACACAGCCTCCAATTACCGTCCTTCTTCTTGCCGGGTTCCGATGGGCTATTATCTAGGGACCATGGTGACTAAATCACCCCCCTGAGTCATCATGACCTCGATTTGGGACCTAATATCCTCCCTTTAACTTCACAGGGATTGGATATAACTCCGGTCAGATCTCGTGAAAAAAAAATAAGATTACTAGTCTTGTATCATCTGGGGGAAACACTCTGGGAAAACTCCCGAACCAACCCTGATACCACGCAATGTTCCTATGAATCCCTCGCGTGCCAGCCATCCACTCCCTCTAACAACCTAACTACCGTGGTACTTATGCTAGAACTGACAGCTCTTGTCGCGACTGCATCCTCGTCAGATTGACGTTTTTTGCAATCCGGCGACGTCCCTATGCAGACCGTTGTATCTCTCAATCGGGAAATCCTCCTCTGCTGCAAAATGCACCCTGAAACAGAGGTCATTTCCGGCCCGTCCCACCCTGACGCCCCGTGGAATAAATAACATGGAATCTATCCATCCTCACTGAGTTCTAAATCTAAGACAGCGCCTCCACTATCTACAATGCCCCCCCCCCCCACCCACACCCCACCTCTGCCTAGGGAACCTCCCCATTCGGTCTCCTTGCTCCCCCAGGGGCCCACGCGCCAGGTGTCCCCTGAGTCGGCCTCTCTGGATTGGTTAGCGGGCGTCCCATACAACCGCATAGTTCAGTAACAACAAAGCCAGCCTATAAGAGGACTCCATACAGATCCACCTGTTGACCCGCGATCAACAG
>BOPN01009097.1:17500-20000 GCA_017312705.2 Penaeus japonicus | reverse complement strand
TGATGATGACGATGATGATGATGATGAGGAGGAGGAGGATGGTGATGGTGTGATGGTATTGGAGATGATGATGATAACGATTATGATGATCATAATGATGATGATGACTATCAGCACAGAATTATCATCATCAATAGCGTCATCATCATCATAATCAAATAGAGCATCCGTCCTGCATTTTTTTTTTTTTCTCTCTCCAGTTTTCCATTTCTTACTCTTCAAATACGTCTTCGGCATAAACAATAAAATTAAATACAATGAAGCATTCTAGTTAAGGAATAATGCATGACTCATCATATGTGCTCTAAGGTATAGTGACCAATAAAAAGTATATCACGGCGAATAAATATAAGAAAAATAAACTCTTGAACTGAATAGCCATGTAATGCGTTTGTACTAGATGAAGGCCTTACGAATTGTCGCATTGGCTATTTTTTTAAGTAGGTGGAATAAATCCAGACACAAAATATTTATAAAGGTAAATGAAATGAAATTTACTTCTATGAATAAATTAATCAACACACACTGAGTGTGTATATTGAATAAGGAAATCTCTCGGATAACAATTATCAATAGAATAAATTCAGACAGATGGTAACCATGTTGATGATAACCTTAAATGTCGCTCATTACTTTATGAACTTTGATATCAACTATGATTTACTTTGATATTCAATTATGATTTGCTTTGATAAGTTTGTATGCAAATTTTTACTTCTCTGTCTACGGAAATTATTCTATGATTAAAATGGATAATTATGTTAAAATCAATTTACAAATTTGAAAGTATATTTATAAAAATAAGATTTCTAAATCAAAGTTTTAATTGAAACTCCTACCTACTGTTAGATGTTTGTTCTCGGTTTAGATCTGTGTGATTGAGGCAACGATATCAGTTTCCGATTACTTATTTAAGTTCATGGTTCGTGATAGATGTGGTCAATGTACCACGACATTCAAGGAAACTCCATAGAAAAAATATATATATAAAATTATCATTTATTGAAAATTATAATGTTATTGGGTACACTTCTATTCTAACGACACTGATGATAACGCTGAGTATTACTGTTATTTTTACTGTTATATGCATTGGCTTTAGTAGCATGTTTTATCTACATTTAGAATGATAATTATTATAATCATTATCGTTATTGTTATCCATTTTATCATTATTATAACTATTACAATTTTACCAGTATCAATATTATTAGTATTAGTAATGCTATTATTAGTACTGCTAGTTGTGCTATTACCATTATCATCTTTAACCCTATTATTGTTATTCAAATTATTCAAATTATTATCTTTGTTATCATTATTATATCTATCATTTTGATCACTACTGCTAGTGATATCATTATCGTTGCTCATATCTTATCCTTATTATCATTATCACTATTATCATCACCTTCGCACGTCTTCTCACACTCACGAGTACGAGAGCCGAGACGAAACAGCTCGAGGAGTACAAGGCTGATCCTCATTCACCAAATGATAGTACGCATAATGACGCCAAAGGGATTCATCATTAAAGAGACAGTTTGGTTATTAGGTCGACCAGTTGTGGCAATCCCTAATGAACCGTCTATACATGTCACAAAGTTGACCCATTCTTGCAACCTGTGCAATCCCGTTGCTTTCCTGATGGTGTATGCATAAGCCGAACCTCAAATAAACCGTGGGTTAAATCTACGGGCTCTGTGTGCGTGATTTCAGTTACTTATTTTGGTTAATGCCTTACACCTTGTATCATTTAAGGAATCAGAGTTAACTTGTCTAGAAATTGTACAGAACGCAGCCATGAGGATCATTCTCGGTGCTCCTAAAACAACGAGGATTGTGAACATGAGAAAGGAACTCAACTTGCCATCTATTTACGAAAGAATATCATACATCAATACTATTTTTGGTGTCAAAGCAATTAAAGAACCCTTCTATAATACAGAGTTCCAGAGGCAACTTAAATATAAGATAGTGAATTCATCTTTGCATAGCAGTGCCGAGTCGCCCTCAAATTCATGGTTGCAAACGACATACAAATCCATACACCAATTAAATATGTCCTTGAGTAGGTTCCCATATGGACGTTCTCTTCCACCATGGAAAATGTCGACATTGAACGTATTTTATACTGATGTCCCTAAAAAAGACACAGTTACACCAGCTGTACTTAAGCAACACACCCTTGCAACCATTAATGAGCATCTTGAAACTCTGAATATTGACTATGAATGTTACACTGATGGATCCCTACAGTCTGGAAGTAGAGCAGGATGTGCCTATGTTGTATATAAAAACAATATTTTTGCTTCCAAGATTGTAGGAGGGTTCATGACTGGGCGAGCATTACGCAAACTGAGTTGGCAGGAATACTCATAACCACAGACTTTCTGTTAACTCAAGGCTCAGGAGTAATTTTCTGCGACTCGCAGAGTGCTCTCCAGACTCTGAACACCCTTGATAAAGGTGCTGGAAATATCGTAAATGACATAAGAAT
>BOPN01009097.1:0-10000 GCA_017312705.2 Penaeus japonicus | reverse complement strand
CTGCCTTTGGTGATGTCTCCCCCACGCCGAACCGTAGCGGATTGCCTCTCCTTGAATACATCCGTCGCCGCCGCCTCACATCCGAGGAGGCACGCTCGACCACATCATCAGTTCCGGCTTGGTGACGCCGCAAGTCAAGTGTTTCTCCATCCTGCCAAGTGGACCTTCTCTCCTCAGACTCGCCTCCGCATCACTATCCCTCCAAAGCACTGCCCCAACTATGTCTCCTACATCTCCAGCCTTCTATCAACATTTGATTTCCAGTCACCAGACAGACTCTACTCCTCCTTGGTTGACTCAACACACAACTTTTACACCTGTTACGTGACACGACCCAGGCCTGGACGCTGGATCAACGTATTCTTCTGGCGTAAAGGAAGGCTGTGGAAGATGGCCGCGCTTTCCAGAGGCAACCAACGCCTGCTCTCCTCCACCAGTACCAGGCGTCCAGAGATGATCTCGTTGACCTTCAGCAGTGTGTCCATACTGAGTCTTGGAGGAAGTATACTGATAGCATAAATCATCAGACCAGTGTGGAGTCATCAAGAGGAAACCCCCAAGCGCTCTCCACGGCAGGGGGCCCCGCCCAATATGAACAGGACCTGATAAATACCTGGTCTGAGCAGGCACAGACACGCAATCTTCCCATTCATATTCAAGAGGCTCTCTCCACCTACAGGAACACTCGCAGTTTGTGCCTAATGACTGCATTACTACGAGCGGATGAAGATGACGTGTGTACAAGGAGTACGAACTTGGTACTCCACAGAGTGGGGTTTTAAATCCCTTTTTATTCATTGTACTGATGCATCGCTTGCTGACTCTTCTTCCCGAAATTTCGGCACAACCGTCACCTGCTACGCCGATGACATTTGTGTACATTCCACCTCTGCTGCCGATCTTCAGCACTTCCTTCAATCTTTCTATGAGTCGTCCTCCGCCTGTGGCCTCGTCCTCTCCCCAGATAAGAGAAGAGTGTTCTCTCCCCGGGGCCCCAGAACACTCCCTGTATTCACTGCGGGACATAGTGTTGTCCCACCCTGTACACAGTACCTGTACCTGGGAACGCCAGTGCACATCTTTCCAGCCAGACCTGCTCGGCAGCGCGTCCATCCCATCACCCAAGATCTCTACCCTCTAGAACGGCGCTTTCTACCCTTCAAGTGGCTTACTAACAATGCCGCCGGTGTCTCCATCCCCTTAGCTAAGACCATCTACATTGCATTCATCCGGTCAGTCACAGACTATCTCATTCTAGCCCTCAGTCAGCTTTCTCAGACCACCTTACAGCCTTTAGAAAAATTCCCGAATGAAGTGCTGCGGTACATTATTGGGTGTTCCACCTTCCTCAGCCTCACGTCACCTTCACGCCCACCTCCAAGACAGACCTTCCGCCTCTCCAGAAATAACTTGCTCTGGAGCACATCGCCACACTCTCCTCCTCCATCCCTACCGCGCATCACATCTATGTGGATGGGTCCGTGCAACGAGATGGCAGCGCGGGCTGCGCCATCTACTCTCCTAGTGTGGACCTGCCAGAGGAAGGCTAGTGTGCCGCAGGTTACCTAACTCTTCCAGCTCCACGTACTGCGAGCTACAGCCACTCCTGCTGGCTGTCAACTTCATCTGTCAGCGACGAGTTGTGATGTGTGACTCCCAGTCTGCCCTTCAAGCCATCTCGTCCCCACAGCCTGCTTCACATCGCTCAATCATCCACCAGATCCCGCAGCAGTTTTAGGGATTCCCTCTCATGTGGGTATAGCTGCCAACGACAGGGTGGATCTCCTCGCTAAAGGTGCCTGCGAACTGCCGCTGCCTCACGGTGCCACGCCCTCCCTTCCCTGCTACCTACACCCTGCTACTCTTCTCCCTGCTCTCCACCGCATGGATGCTGAGCGCGCCCAGTGCGTATCAATACAACATTGCAACCACTTCCGACTCCCTCCTTCGAGGTGTCGCCGCCACGGACTCATGGTTCGCAGACACAATATAGTGTCTGCCCGGCTTCGACTGGGGTACAGGCCACTGTGGCAGGTCTCCGGGGCAGGAGAAGTACTCAACTACCCCACCTGCAAGCTGTGTGGCCGTCCCAACGCCACCACTACTGCCTCGAGTGCCCCTCGGTGAGAGACTTGCTGCCCTGAAGCCAGGATTTGATACATATATTTTTGTATTTTAAGTTTATTAATTATTTTATTTACCTTCATGTACAGCCTCACTGCACATACCAGCGTGACGCGAATATAATGTACTAATGAATGTACTAGGCCTGTCGATTTATTAGCGTAATAAATTGATGAAAAAAAAAAAATCTCTCTCTCTGTCTCTCTCTGTCTCACTCTCTTCCTCTCCCTCTCTCTCTGTCTCCCGTTCATTCTCCCTCTCTCATTCTCTCTCTCTCTCTCTCTCTATCTATCTATCTCTCCCCTTTTGCCTCCTCTCCGTCGCCGTGGTCCGGCACAGTCAGAGGGAAATCTAACTACCCTCCCCGGGTATACGGGGGCCAACCAGGGGGCTTCCCCGGTGCTTCCTCGAGCAACTAGCCCGAGCTCTAATCCCCAGAGTGAAAAGGGACCCTTGACCCAGGGTATCGTGCCCCCTTCCCAGGGTAACGGGATCTCCGGCTGAGGAAACGGGCCCCTTGGCAGCGCGGGTCAAAGCTGTCCCCTCGCCCTTGGTGATGGGCATCCCAACGGCAGCCAGGGTAATGGCTAGTCTACATACGAACCTTTCCCCTTTACACCCCCTCCCCCTGCCAGAATGTCCTCTACCTCCACGCCACAAGATAAACACACACAACCTCTCCCCCCCCCCCCTTCGAAACCTTCCATTGCAGTATCCATAACCAATGCATCTCTCAGCTCTCCCCCACCACCTCCACCCTCCCCTGACACTCCGTCCCCTCCATCCGCACCCACACCGTGCAAGCAGACTCGCGACCTTGCTGACACGCCAGCCGCACCCCGCCCGGTGCCACACAAGCGTTTGCCCAGGAACTTTACACAGACATCAGCAACTAGCATGAGGAACGAAGCTTCTACACAAGTGACATCCAGAAGAATCTACATTAGAAACAGTAAAAGGAGGAATAAGCAAAAACTTCCACCCAACCGCAACTGGGAAGATGCAACACATCACCACGTGCCTGGAGTTCCTGCCCCCTCTACCACTCCTCCTACTACACAAGCACCACCGCTCGTCATCAACAACTTCGTAGAACGAGTGGAATTACATCAATCCCAACAACAAGACGAGGAAGGTTTCGTCACCGTTACCTCGAGAAAACAAAAAAGGAAAACAAGGGAGGAACGCAATACACCAAAACCCCTACAAGGTGCCGACCGTCCCAAGGTAGTGTACTTATATATCACAAGCTGCCATGCAGATACAAACGAAGAGGATATTGAAGACCCTCGTTAGTAATTTCGACAACATATCCAATGCCAAAGCCTTCAAAACTAAGATGACACATGAATATTATTCAAGCTTCACTGTAACTATAAGAGGTAAAGAAATAAATTCAGAACTTTTTATAGAATCCGGTGTGTTCTCTGATACCGTAAAGGTTTTCTTAAACAGAAACAAGTACAAAACCGAATATCTCGAAAATCTATTTAAAGAAATGTTAATCTCACAAAGCTCTCAAAATAAATAGATTTGATGCAACTCCTCAGGCTGAATATAAG
Source organism: Penaeus japonicus (assembly GCA_017312705.2). Lineage (NCBI taxonomy): Eukaryota > Metazoa > Arthropoda > Malacostraca > Decapoda > Penaeidae > Penaeus > Penaeus japonicus. The sequence continues at coordinate 6,314 of BOPN01009097.1, read as the reverse complement.
CAAGAAAAGATATAAATGTAAAAACGGTTATCAAGTGTACAAAAGCAAAATATTTTAAAAACAAGTTCAGAGTATGTAGAGACGACTCTTGCGAAACATGGAAACTGGAAAACACAGTAGTGCCTAAGAGGAAGCATCACACAAACATATGCATAAATTACAAAAACAATATAGAACGTTTAAATAACAGACAACCGCCTTCACTTTCCCACAAAACACAACGGCAACAAAGCTCACAGCAAACACTTTCAGACCACAACCAGTAGAAATAGAAAGAACAATACTAATAAAAAAAACACTTGTGAGAAACGAACTCCGTAGGAGCGGATGGTATCGTCCATCGATTCAGAAAGGATAGTATACTTGCAATAGCGTACTATCTGACAGTTATCATAAATTCATTCATAGTAACTGGTACTTATCCATCATTCTAGACACATGGCTTCATAACACCTATTTTCAAATCAGGAGATAGACATGAGATAAACAATTACCGCCCCATTACTCTACTTCCAGTAATGTCGGAAGTTCTTGAGAAAATAGTCGCAAATCAATTAACAGCATTCCTGGAAGCAAATAATCTGACACACAACTTGGATTTAGAAGTAAGCTATCCACTGAAACAACATTACTAAAAATTCGCAAATTAAATTAATAGCAACATAGACAATAACTAAATAAACTTGCTCACTCTATGTGATTTGTCGAAGGCCTTTGACAGTATTAACCATGAAATTCTTCTCAACAAACTAAGAAATCACGGAATTAATAACTATTGGTTTCGAAATTACCTATCTGCCAGAACTCAGTCTGTCAAAATACATGAAAATCTATCATTAAAACAACAAGTCTCATTTGGTGTTCCACAGGGCTCCATATTAGGCTATAAAAGGTCTTATTCAGTACGCCGATGACTCTCAATTTCTTCACGCAGCCTTTGTGAACAATTTAAACGAATAAATAGAAAACAATAAACAGACTCTCACGGATGCAAATGGTTACTTTGATAGAAATGGTCTGTAACTGAATCAACCGAAAACACAATTCATTTTTATAGGCAGCCGTCGAAACATTTCCAAAATCCCCTCAGATACAACTACAGAATTCGGAAGTTGCTACATTAACCAAGAACCTCAGTTAAAAGTCTAGGAGTATACATAGTCAGATATATGACTTTCGAAACACATATTGACTACTTTTACAGGAAAGTAATGGGTACTTTGATATACCTAAATCACATAAAAGCCAAAATCCCTACAGAAACAAGAATCACTGTCGTAAAAACACTAGCCCTCAGTATCATTAAGTACTGCCTAAACATCTGGGGTTCAATAAACAAAACAAATACAAAAAACGCAAAATCTACAAAACTTTGCTGCAAGAATTTTGAACTTGAATTGAACACACACACTCTTTCTATCTATCTATCTATCTATCTCACGCTCTCTCTTTCATTCTCTCTCTCTCCCTCATACTCTCTCTCACTCTTGCTCTTTGTCTCGTTCTCTATCTCACTCACTCACTCGCTCTTTCTCTCTCTCTCTATCTATCTATCTATCTGTCTATCCATCTCTCTCTATCACGCTTTCACTCTCTCTCTCTCTCTCTCTCTCTCTATCTATCTATCTATCTATCCATCTCTCTCGCTCTCACGCTTTCTCTCTCGCTCTCGCTCACTCTCTCTCTCTCTCATACTCTCTCTCTTTCTCTCTCACTCTTTCTCTTTCTCTCGTTCTCTCTCTCTCTCTCTCTCTCTCTCTCTCTCTCTCTCTCTCTCTCTCTCTCTCTCTCTCTCTCTCTCTCTCTCTCTCTCTCTCTCTCTCTCTCTCTCATTTCCTCTCTCTCTCTCTCTCTCTCTTTCTCTCTCTCTCACTCTCTCTCACACACACTCTATCTCTCTCTCATTCTCCATCTCTCTCTCTCTTTCTCTCACTCTCTCTCTCATTCTCTCAAACTTTCCCTTTCTCTCTCACATTCATTCTTTTTTTTTCTTTTTTTTTTTTTTTTTTTTTTTTTTTTTTTTTTTTGTCAGATTTATTACATGAAGCATTACAGGTTTAGGATGTGTGTGAGGAGGTGGCGTCCTCAGCTCACATGATTTACGAGCTAAAAATGTCTCTGTTAAGAGGAATTTATCTAAAAGGTAACCTGAACCTAGCATAATAAGATTGATCACAATCCAAATGATTTTATAAAACACAGTAAAGTCAAACCAAAGAATAGATAAATGACTAACCTATTGTGATGGTTTTTACAGCTGTTGGATCACGGGATCTCTGCCAGACTCTCACTGGAAGGCGCTATTCTTGTGCTCTGTTGAGAGAGCCGGTCTGGGATTCGCAATCCTTGCAAGTGTGGTACGCACAGGATATTCACTCAATGCAATACTGTAAGAGTTGCCACATTGCGGCTGTGTGCTAGCGAGTCATCTGTGTTATGCTGCACTCTTTCCTGACGCCATGCGCCTCTGATGAGATGCTCAGCTCGCTGTTGAATTTTGTCGAGCTTATTGACGTATGTCTTGGGGCTGGAGTGGCATCTACTCGAGCGGGACATACTCCAAGAAGGGTCGCACTTGGGCTCTGGAGAGGATCTGGAGGCCACGGGCGTCCAAGAGATGTCTCATCCTCCGGAGCATTGTGACGCGCAGAGAGGCTTTCTTGGCGATTTCCTTCGCATGTTCTTCAGAGTTTAGTTTGTGGTCGAAGGTTACACCAAGAACAGAGGATGAAAATTCCTCATTTTCGAAGACGTTCTTTTCCATGGCAAATCCTAAATATTTTATATAAATAAAGTAATACATTATTAATTTGCCTTTCTTTGGGATAAATTATGCACAAATATTTATTTGATATAGACAGTATAAAATAATTTTGCTCACAATACAAAATCATTGGTATTTTCATTAAATAAATATATGATAATGCCAATAATAAAGCAATGAAAATATTCAACAGAACTTTTACCTCTTTATCACCATATTAGACAATTATTGCAGTTAATAATTCAATATACACGTAGCTAATAGGTGGTGACAAGCAGAACTTAAACTAAACAAACCGGCATTTGGCTGTTTTTTGCCCTATGGAGCACACTATCACGTCACTGGCAACGACTTTGATTTCTCAGAGCTTACATCTTAGCACACGAAAACAATTTAAGGTAAGACGATTCGTCTGTCACTTGCATATTTTATCTAAATAGAAAAGCTAGAAATATTAAAGAATACTTTAGTCTTTCCTATAAATACCCGCTCCGTTTTTTTATAATTAAGAGAAAATTTATTAAAGGAGTAACTCTTATAAAAGTTGTTTATGTGTCAACCTTTGTGTCTTATATACTTTAGCGGTATGGCAACTAAAAGGAAGTTCAGGAACGAGTGGTTAGCGATGGACGAGTTTGTTCCTTGGCTACTCCTGTCCAGGATAAACCTACGAAGGCCAGCTGCACCACCTGCCACGCAGAATTCTATGCAAACTTGACCACCATCAAAAGGCATAAGGAAAGGTTAGAATTATTAAGCAAAGAATATTGCCAATAATGTATGATTTAGCTTCATAAAAACTTCATAAACTAACAATGAGCTTTTACTTATAAATCTAATGAAATTATTAATAATGTATGTATTCATAGATATAACTATATATAATGTGCCAAAATTGCTGAATATTATATCTTTGCCACTAGAACACGACAAAGACCCGGGTTGATAATGAAGAATTCATTAGTTCTATTGATAAGTGCAGTGTTATTAAAATAATATGTAGCTTTTTTAACAGAGTTACATTTTCCTTTTACTTTTTTAGGGGACGAAGTCTCACCGACACCTTGAGGCATCCCGGTTGGAGATAGAAGAGGGGCGCCAGCAGGTCGGCCCTCACGTCTCCAGCAGTGCTCACGAGGACGTCGCCTTTGGCGTCAAGCTCGCCACCATTCTCATGGTATGTTTCCTGGCTGAGCATAACTTACCATTCACCCTGGCAGATTACCTTGTCCAGCTATGCAAAACCATGTTCCCAGACTCCAAAATTGCCCAAAGTCTGAATATGAAAAAAAACTAAATGTTCAGATGTCACAAAAGCCTTAGGAGACACCCTCAATCAAGAACTTGTGAACAAATTAAAAAGTACCATAGATGAATCCACTGACGTTAGTTCGTTAAAATGCATGACACTACTTGTTAAATCTTATGACGCAGACACAAAATCCATTAAAACTAATACACTAGAGCTTGTAAATGTTTATGGTGACAATGTAATTGGGTCTACTGGTGAGAATCTGCATAAAATGATAATAGACACTCTCAATGCCCATGCAATCCCCATCGAAAATCTTGTTGGTTTTGCAGCAGATGGAGCGAGTAACATAGTGGGAGAGCATAACTCTATAATTAGTCGCCTCAAGGAAACGGCTCCTGGCATTACTATTTTTAAATGTATTTCTCATAGCCTCCATCTGTGTTCCTCAGAGCCAGCGAAGGCACTTCATCGGCAATGTGAGGATCTCCTTCGCCTAATATATAACTATTTTTCCCACAGTGCCGAAAGGCAAGCACGGTTTAAAACAATTCAAGCATTTCTTGAATTGAAACAACATATAATCCTCTACGCTTGCCAAACGAGGTGTTGGAACAATAGGAGCCAATAAAAAAATATTTTGCAGAAGAAATTGAGGAAACTGTAAATGTGATCTGTTTATTTAATACTTAAAGATATTACTGACCCATCAGTATTTTTCTTTTTTAATTTTCTCAATTTCATATTACCTACTTTTAATAGAGTTGATCTCTTCCAGCAAGATGGTCCCACGATCCATTTATTGTAGGAAAATTTGATGAGAATGTACAAAAATTTACTTTATTATTTTTGTAAGAAAGATTGCGTTGACAAGGCTGACATGTCAACTTTTAATCCCGGGTTAGAGTCCAACCATGTCCCCTTGCAACAAATTTCTTTGGGTGCAGTATGCCACGGTCTGCTGCAGACCCCAGAGTACTTCAGACGGGCCGACCTGGTTAATCATTTCCTGACCCGGTCAAGAGACTTTTTAATTGTAATGGCTCTGAAAAAAAAATTGATTTTAAAATCTGTTTTTATGCTTCTTTTCTCTGTCAAAAGAAAACTGTTAACAAGAACAGTAGGGATTCCTTGCCAACATTATACGATTTTGTTCATATTTTACCTAGAGTATATACTGGCAATGTTCAAATTTTTGACAATGAATGGAGGCATATAGACACATGTAATATTCCTCCAAAAGTGGTAGGGGAAAAAGAAATCATTGTTTTTTTTATGATAAACTTGCTCTCATTGAAGATAATGATTTTTTTTTCTTCTTCTTTCTTTTCTTTCTTTTTTTTTTAGAAATTTAAGTCATTTTGCATTACAGGTGTTGGCCTTGCCTACAACCAATGCCTCAGGTGAAAGATTATTTTCCAAAATAAATGTAATAAAAACGGACACCCGTAATCGACTGCTGATGCCTGCTCTTCAAGCATTGGTTGTAATATCTGAAGCAGTGAAGGATGCTGGTGGATGTTACGATTTTAAAGTATCGAAGGCAATGTGTGATGCATTGTAGAATTTGTTTTGTTTGTGTTATTTTGCTTGTTTAGTTTTTGCTTTGTTTGTTTGAGAGACTATTTTTCTGCACATGCTGTTATTTTTCAATAAATTTTGAAAAATATATTGTCCTATCTTTATTTCATTATCAGTATTATTAGAATATTAGTCTTAGTATTTTTGTTTTAAGAAATTCCTCCTTTTGTCTGTCATTAATTAAGTATAGAACAATCATCAAAGATTCCAAACAAACTGGTATAGTTACACCATTAAAATTGATAGAGAACGTACGACGACTCGATCGGGTAGGCAGAGTAAACGCCCATCGCCACTCACTGGCGATAGAAGAACGGCAACACTCCACGTGAATGTCATGATCAGCTATGGCCATCCGCCACGTGGCCACCCGGTCTGATCCCTCCTTATTCGTGAACAAACATCGCAAAGGTTAATAGTCTGAATGAACTTACACGTGGTAACCAAGGGGCCGGATTCTCAAAACAGCTAACGACGTCATAAGCCCGCGTAGCCAGGCCGCGCATGTCTTAAAATTCAGAGGGGTATCCACCTCCCCCACCTGGCCTATGTCGGTGACCCCTCCCCACCTAACCTTGAGATTGGATTCCCAAACTCCTATATTTCTCCCATGCAGAAAATCGCTGCAAACTAATGAACTCTCCTTCTAAATCAAATACGACCTTAGTAAGTTCATAAAAAAAATAGATCAAAAGGAAATATATGTATATATATATA
>BOPN01009095.1:32500-36621 GCA_017312705.2 Penaeus japonicus | reverse complement strand
AGAGTTTACTGAAAGATCATGGGACTGTTGGAACACTCCACCACTTTTTTGTTATATTTCAGCCCCTCAAAATAGCTTCAGGAAAATTTTGCTCTAATTTGAGGTTTGAAAAAAAAATCAAGTATTTTATTAAGCATAAAAAAGGAAAAATTCACAAATTGATTTAAAAATCTGTAACGCAAATCTAAATATTCCATTATGAGATTTAAAAAAAGAAAAAGCTTTGATATGAATTTATTTTTTCAATAGGTCCATGTAACTGGTATGAACATAATATGTGTTCTAAGATACTTGATTTCAAAGGAAACTCAATTTTTTTTCTTCCTGATTACTTGTCATGAACCTACATTGTTTATAATACATTCTTTGTTTTCCTTGTATTTTTTACCATTCATTAATAAATGATGGAATATCTTAGATGGACATACAGTTTCAGTAACTTAAACATCATTTTTATTTGATTTTTTTTTTTTTTCAATGGAGGGAAAAGTGGAAGAGAGTATGGGAGAAAGAGGGAAGGGGGAGAGGGAAAGGGAGTGATGGCGGTGGCTGGGAGGTAGGGGTGGAGGGAGTGAAGAGGTTGGTAGTTGGTGGAAGGGGGGAGGGAGAGGGAGAATTAGGAGAAGGTGCGAGTAAATAGAAGAGAGGCAGAAAGACGGAAGATAGGGAGTACTGGGAGGGTGGGAGAAGAGGCGAGGATGGTGAAGGGAGGAGGGAGGGCGAGAAGAAGGGGGGGGGGTAGAAGGAGGGAGGGGACAGATTTGTGGCAGTAGGGAGCTGTTGTAGGAGTAGATGAGTGGAGGGAATATGTTAAAGGGAAGCAGGAGAGGAGAGAAGGAGAGAGAGAAGGAGGGGAAAGGGCGACGGGAGAAGGAGATAGAGAAGAGGGGATTGCTAGTGGGATGTCCCCATCCCCTTACCTGCTAGCCACTCTTACTCCCCCTCTTCCCCGTATCGTTACTTCTTCCTTCTTGTCTTCTTCTTATTCGCTTCCTCTTTTTGTTTGTCACTTATGACGGAATAGAAGACATAGGTTTATCCTTTTTACCCTTTAGTCTTTGTTTCTTTCTCTCCATCGCTCTCTCTCTCTCTCTCTCTCCCTCTTTCTCTCTCTCTCTCTCTCTCTCTCTCTCTCTCTCTCTCTCTCTCTCTCTTTCTCTCTCTCTCTCTCTGTATCTCTGTATTAGTCCCTTATTTTTGGTAATATTGATATTAATTTTAATGATAATGATAAAGATTTTAATGGTAATAACAATAGGAGATGATAATGATAATCATGATAATCGTCATAATGGTAATAATAACAAAAAAATAAACAAATATCGATAAAATTACTTTTATCATTATTGATAGTAATGGAAAAAACATAATGTTAGCAATATCAATTATAATGAATATAATGAGGAGGATAACAATAATAATTATAACAATGATAACGATAACGATGATAATGAGGATAGGGACGATGCTTATCATGATGGTAATAAAGAACAGTAACAATGAAGATTACAGTAATAAAGATAATTATAATATAAAGATCACGGGTTAGAATCAACCCATTTTATCCTTTCCTTTCCACCGAGGAACCAGTGTAAGCATGCGAGTGTAAAGATGGGAATAACTGTTATATCTTTTTTGAGAGGGGAGGAAACTACTATCATAATAAAAGCTTCACATTACTTTTGCTTTAATGAGAAAAATGAGGAAGTGAATGATGGAAGAAGAAAAGGAATGAGGAGTAGAGAGATAGACAAGGGCGAACTGAGTAAGGGGAGGGAAGGGAATGAGATGGAGGGAAGAAGAGAGAGAGGAGTGGAGAGGGAGAGAGAGAGGGAAAGACACACACATACACACACTGATAGAGAGATAAAAAGAGAGAGAGAGAGAAAGAGAGAGGAGGGTGGAAGGGAGGTTGGGTGGGTAAGAATAAACGACCTTACAACCGTTATACATATGAACCGTAATCTCGAACATACCTCATCCATGCAATATAAACCCCCTACCCTCAAGAAAATAACGCAAACTCTACGCACACCACCCGTCGGATTTCACTATGTCTCCCCCATACAACGGAGGAGATTCTGGTCTTAAGAACCTGAGACAATAAACTACGGGTCCATGATTCGTCTTGCTTACCGGAATCAACAATGGAAGGGAGGGAGGGAAGGAAGGAAGAAGAAAGACAATAATGTGAAGAAGGGAAGGCAAGAGCGAGGGAGAGAGGAGAGTGGGGAGGGAGTAGGAGGAAGGAAGAGGTAGGTAGATAGGTTAATAGGGAGAAAGGGATGGAGGAAAAGACTGAGGAATGGAGGAAAGGAGAGAGAGAAGAAGGGAAGAGAGGAGTAAGAGAAGGAGAGTAAGGGATAGCTGGAAATGAAGGGAGGGGTGGAAGGAATAACAGATCGAGAGAACGAAATAAGGAAGTAGAGAAGTAAGTGAGCAGGAAAAAGGAGGGAGGAGGGATATAAAGAAATAGAGGAAAGTACAGAGAGAAGGAAAAATGGAAGATAGGGAATGAAAGGAGTAGCTGGGAGGGAAGGATGGAGGAGAGAAGAGATAAGAAGAGAGTAAGGAAGGAAGATGGGACCGTAGGGGGGAGAGAAGTAGAGAGAGAGAGAAGAATGAGAAGGAGAGAGGGAAAGAAGCAGAGAGGGAGGGAGAGGAAGAGACACGTAAAAAAAGGAAAATTCTAGCAAAAATCATCTTTAGAAACGCAATTCAACAAGTATTAATTCCTATGGCATTACATCGTATGGAAGAAAAAATAAATAAATAAAAAAATAAAATAAATAATTAAATAAATACATACATATATATATATATATATATATATATATATATATATATATATATATATATATATATATATTTATTTATTTATTTATATAATTTTAACAGTCTAAGACAGAGGTGTATACTAATTTTATCATATTTTTTCTAACAACTACATCACTAACGTAGATGTACATTTAAAATTGCAAATTTAATGGACCCACCTTATGTAAAAAAAAAATAAACAAATAGATAAATAAATAAATAAATAAATACATACATATATATATATATATATATATATATATATATATATATATATATATATATATGTACAATAGTTTTTCTTATGAAAAATAAAAAATTAGAATACCTTAAGGCAGAATCGCATCTCGCTGGAATAAATCCAGAATAACAATTACGATGGAAGCTACAAAAATAAAACAGTGTAACCTCATAAATTTCCTCGAAAATAACTGCGCCATTTATTGTAATAGAGAGCGTTACAGCCACTAGTCATAGAAAACGGACGTGTTGTACAGAAAACAGGAATTTGAAAAGACGGGAAGGAAGCTTATTCATTTCGCTGATCTAATATTCTGGATTCCGTTCACTATGAGGCGATATATGCGTAGAGCACTGTACAGCTGATCATTGGATTTATTTTGCATTATCACAATCGGTCTTAAGATTTTACTCATTTTATTTGAAGAATATGTGAGATGTAACTTATGCATGGCGATGAAAAAAACAAACAAAAAACATGATCTCACTTTTCCAACTAGAAAAACAAAAGCCTAACTCAATCAAATACAAAGACATGCATATTATAAACAAAACAATGAAGGTAAACACAGGAAAATACATGAATATGCCGAAGGTCTTACATTGCTTCCACAGGGCATAATCTTTTATACACTGAGGAGGCAATATAACTAAAACTTGTTTAACATGAATCCTTCAAATACATGCATGTTCATTCAAGGGTATACATACACGCATGTAAATGTTCAAACACAAACACATACGTATACATATTCATACACAACCAAAAGCGCACACGCACGATCTAGGAACCTATCACACACAATCCTCTATTCACACAGATACAACAAAAACACATACGTTCCTCTATACACAGACGAAAAAACAACAACAAAATGCATACGGCCCTTTATACACACGCACGCTCACAAAAAAGCAATCACGCTCAAAAGCAAACACACACAGAAACAACTCAACTCTCAAATGATAACATGTCTCTTTTACCAACGTCCCCCCTCCTCCACCCCGTTCCCCATTCTTCCTGCCCCCCCACCCCCCACACACACACATCCGCCTCATGTGTC
>BOPN01009095.1:22500-25000 GCA_017312705.2 Penaeus japonicus | reverse complement strand
GTTTTTTCGTCTGTGTATAGAGGAACGTATGTGTTTTTGTTGTATCTGTGTGAATAGAGGATTGTGTGTGATAGGTTCCTAGATCGTGCGTGTGCGCTTTTGGTTGTGTATGAATATGTATACGTATGTGTTTGTGTTTGAACATTTACATGCGTGTATGTATACCCTTGAAGGAACATGCATGTATTTGAAGGATTCATGCTAAACAAGTTTTAGTTATATTACCAGTGTATAAAAGATTATGTCCTATGGAAGCAATATAAGACCTTCGGCATATTCATGTATTTTCCTGTGTTTGCCTTACATCTTATATATCCACATATTTCTTCATATAAAATTAGTAAATCCAATGATCAGCTGCACAGCGTTCTACGCTTATTTCCGCCTCATAGAAAACGGAATCCAGAATATTAGATCAGCGAAATGAATACGCTTCCTTCCCGTCTTTTCAAATTCCTGTTTTCTGTACAACACGTCCGTTTTCTATGACTAGTAGCTGTAACGCTCTCTATTACAATAAATGGCGCAGTTATTTTCGAGGAAATTTATGAGGTTACATTGTTTTATTTTTTGTAGTTTCCATTGTAACTGTTATTCCGGATTTATTCCAGCGAGATGCAATTCTGCCTTAAGGTATTCTAATTTTGATCTTTTATAAAAAACTATTGTATATATTTTTCATGCCATACGATGTCATAATATAGGAAGTGCCATTTCTTCAATCACGATGTTTAAGCATTCTTTGTTGGGATTTTCCTTTTTTCGTGTCTCTTCCTCTGTGTCTCCCTCCCTCTCTGCTTCTTTCCCTGTCTCTTTTTCTTCCTTCTCTCTCTCTCTACTTCCTCCATTCCACGCTCTCCTCTTCCTTTCTCACTCTCTTCTTTCCTTCTCTCATCTTCATTCCTTAATCCTCCCTCCCAGCTAATCCTTCCTCTCCATATGTCCCACTCTTCGTTCTCTCTCCCCTTTCCTCCATTCCTATATTTCCCTCTTCCTTTCTTTTTCGTCCTCACTCACTTTTCTACACTTCCTTCCTTCGCTCTATCGATTCATTATTCCTTCTATTCCTCCCCTCATTCCCATTATCCCTCTCTCTCCCTCTCCTCCTTCTACATTTCCTCCATTCCTCGGTTTTCCTCTCTCTCCCTCCCTTCCAACCTATCTACCTACTTCTTCCTCTCCTCCTCCTCCCTTCCCTCTTCCTCTCTCTCCTTCCCTCCCTCGCTCTTACCCATCTCTCTTCACATTATTGTCTCCCTCCCTCCTTCCCTCTCTCCCTTCTTCACAGGAACTCCCCATCGTTGATTCCGGAAAGCAAGACGAATCACGGACCCGCAGTTTATTGTCTCGGGTTCTTAAGACCAGAATCTCCTCCGTTGTATAGGAGAGATATAGTGAAATCCGGCGTGTGGTGTGCGTAGAGTTTGCAAAATTCTCTGAAGGGGATGGGGTATGTATTGCATGGATGAGGAATGTTCGAGATTACTGTTCATGTGCATAGCGGTGATAAAGTCGTTCTCTCTCTGAATATCCCTCCATTCCCCCTCTTATCCACTCACCCTTCCTTCCACCCTCTCTTTCTCTGTCTAATTTTGTGTGCGTATGTGCGTTTGTGTGTCTCACTCTCTTTCTCCCTATCCACCCTCTCTCCATTCTTCTCTCCATCCCTCTTTCTTCCCTCTCCGTACTCCACTGCTACCTCCATCCCTCTTACTTTCCTCTCCTTACTCCCTTCGTCCTTTTTTTATCTCTCTACCCTTCCTTCCCTTCCTCCTTCCCTCTTTCTCGTCCTTTCTCTTTCCTCTCATTCAAGCAAAAGTTATGAGAAGCTTTTATTATGACCATAGCTTCCTCCCCTTTCAAAAAAGACATAACAGTTATTCACATCTTTACACTTGCAAGCTTACACTGGCTCATCGGAAGAATGGAAAGGATAAAATGAGTTGATCCTCTCCGTGACATATATATCATAAGTGTGATCTTTTATTATCTGTATTACTCTACTTATCATCGATACTGTTTTCATTACTACCAAATTCACCATTATCACTATCATCTTTTTCATCACTGTTGTCATAATCATCATTATCAGTTTCATTATCATCTTCATCCCTCATTATTGTAATCATTACCATTGTTATTGCTTTTATCAATGTTATTATCAGTTATTATCATCATTGATCTTATCATCATCATCATTATCAATATCATTATTATCTTTATTATCATCATAAGTATCATTATTATTATTGTTATCATTTTCATCATTAGCATTACTGCTATTAGTACCTTTATTACTATCATTAATATTACTACTAATGTGATCATTACTGTTATCATTATCATTAAAATTATCATTGCTACAAGCCCAGATTGGCCTGCGAGGTGTTGTGCCTCTGAATCAGGTGGTTGAATAACCCTGATTCCCACTGCGACCTTGTCATATCCTTGTGCATGCTTGCAGGTGGTTCGTGGTAAGGGAGTGGAGGATTGAGGAAGA
>BOPN01009094.1:10000-12500 GCA_017312705.2 Penaeus japonicus | reverse complement strand
AGAGAAAGAGAAGGAGAGAGAAAGAGAAGGCGAGAGAAAGAGAAGACACTAGAAAGAAAAGGCAAGAGAAAGAGAGCCAGTGAAAAATTGCGAAAATTAAATCTCCCAAAAGAGGAACAAGAAAGAATCGCAAGAAATCAAAGTCGCGCACACTGAGCGTAAAAAAAAAAAAAAAAAAAAAAAATTACAAAAGCGAGAGGAAACAAAGAATCTAAGAAAATATTTAACGAAGGAAGTAACGAAAATTCCGATGAAATTCAGATTACAAAGAAAAAAAAAAAGAAAAAAAAAAAAAAATGTGAGTAGGTAAAGTAAAGTAAAGAAAAAAAACAAACACCTTTGTGTAAAGTCCTTTGACTCATCCTTACGACCCCTAATTAGTGAAGAGCTCTCCAGGCTCCAACAAGAGATCATTGTTGGCCATTTTTATTCATTCGGCCGTCGACATTATTGAAAGCGTGGGCAGGGGGGCAGGGGGGCAGGGAGGGGGAGAGGGGAAGGAAAGGGGAGGGGGAAGGTGAGAGGGGGAGGACAGGGGAGAGGGTGCAGGAGAGGGGGAGGAAAGTGGAGGGGGGAAGGGGAGAGGGGAAGGAACGGGGAGGGGGAAGGTGAGAGGGGAAGGAACGGGGAGGGGGAAGGTGAGAGGGGGAGGACAGGGGAGAGGGTGCAGGAGAGGGGGAGGAAAGGGGGTGAAGAAGGGGGGAGAGGGGAAGAACAAGGGAGGGGGTACAAGAGAGGGGGAGGAAAGAGGAGGGGGAAGGTGAGAGGGGGAGGACAGGGGAGAGGAGGAGGAAAGGGGGTGAAGAAGGGGGGAGAGGGAAAGAACAAGGGAGGGGGTACAGGAGAGAGGGAGGAAGGGGGAGAGGGGAAGGTGAGAGGGGGGGAGAAGGGGAAGGGGGTCAGATAAGAGGGGAGGGGGGGGGGGGGCAGAGGATGGAAGAAGGGACGGGGGAGGGGGAGAAGGTGGGGGAGCAGAGGTCTGGACTCCTGATCGCTGACCGGACTATATAAGTCGGTCTCACCTGCACAGAGCGTAATGGAGATTAGAGATTGGTATTTTTATCCAGTTGGAACGAATGAGGGATTAATTCTTGGTTGCCTGAAGCTGTTAAGACGTGAGAAAGGAATGAAAGTGGATGGGAAAGGAAGAAGCGTAGTAGAGTGCTCTTGGATATAATTTGAAAGAAGAACCGACCCGCAGGTGGGCAGAGGAGGTGGAAGGAAGAGTAAAGGTAGTATATTACGTAATCATTTAGGCTTGCAGGGCCTTTTCGTATGCATTAACCTCGGCTATGAGTAATTTCAGGTGTTCTTCGTGGAGTCGAGCCGATTTCCTCGTCCAGGGGAAGATACAAGCCTGAGACTGTGGCTGCGTTTACAGTGGAACAATCACGTGGACATTAAAGACTGCTTAATGGTAACGTCCTGCAGCTAACGATAATAAATGGGGATTAATGCTGCAGAAGATATACCGCCTCATGCCAAGACCACTAATTAGATTGCAATAAATACGCAATAAATCGTGCAACACTTTTCTTTATGGGAATGGCGAGTGGCGTATCTTCTTCTCCCGTTTTCTATGCGTCCCGCCCAAAAGAACATGGTCCTCAAAGGAGACTCGACCTCGGAAGAGACCGCGGGCATAAACTGTGTGGTATATTGTGACCCACGTGGCCCCGTTACAGCCTACGATCACAAGAAAGAAAGTGAGAAAGAAAAAGGAAATGAGCAAAAAGAAGAAAACACTTAAAGTCAGCCAGGATTAAAAAGGCCGCCGGTTTTGCAACCCGAAGCGTGCCAATGGCGGCTAAGAATCTCTAAACTCAGGCTGTTTGGCGACCATGTTTGTTGCCACGGAAATTTATAACCCTTACTTTTCCCCCTGGCATGAAGGCAGCGGCCTGTTCAGACAAGGTGGTCCTCTTAAAGGATATTTGTGTTCATCTAAAGCATTTCGGCGAAGTGTTTCGGCGAGGCGGACGAGGTTTTCAAAAGCCTCGGAAAGAGGAAACCAAAATCTAAAATGTATCCAAGAAAAGCAGTTTGCGTTGATTGTGCTTGTTTTTTGCCTTCCTGCCTCTTTGAGATGATAAAACAAGGGTTTCATCTAACTTCAGCTAACAAATATGGATAAGACAAGAGGTTAGCATGTAAGAAGGAGAGTTAAGGTGGAATCAGGATGATAATAATGATGATATGATGTGATAACTATGATGAGGATGGTGAAAATGATGATTAAGAGGACAGTGATGGTGACGATGGTGAAACAAAGACGAGGAAGCAGACAAAAGGGGGGGGGGGGCAGTTATGCATATCCAACTTTGGGTGATCATTTAAGTCTGGCTTATGTGTCTTTATATTTATTTAATCTGAAGTATAATATTATTCTATTCAGTTTCCCGATATATCAGAAATACATTCTCTCTTCTTTTGCTCTCTCTCTCCCTCTCTTTTACTCACTTTTACTCTCTCTCTCTCTCTGTTTCACTTTTATTCTTTC
>BOPN01009092.1:35000-36647 GCA_017312705.2 Penaeus japonicus | reverse complement strand
AGAGGGAGAGGGAGAGGGAGAGGGAGAGGGAGAGGAGAGAGAGAGAGAAAGAAAGAGAAAGAGAGAGAAGAATGAAAAAGAGAGAGAGAGAAGAAAGAGAGAGTGAGAGAGAAAGATAGAAGAAAGTGAGAGGGAGAGAAAGAAAGAGAGAGGGAGAGAAGAAAGAGAGAGAGAGAGAGAGAGAGAGAGAGAGACAACGAGAGAGAAAGAGAGAGCGGGAGAGAGAGAGAGGGAGAGAGAGAAAGAGAGAGAGGAAGAGAGAGAAGATCATACCGTGTTGTAGGTAATCAGCTAAGTTCACTATCACCATCTAGCAATCCTTTAGACACACACTCACACAAAGCGCTTTTCACTCTCCCGATTCAAGTCCCGCGCGCGTTGCCAGACCCAAGATCTTGAATGTTGCAACACGAAGGGAAGCGTCTCGCTGTTTATGTTCCCAAGGTAACCGCAGCACACAGAGGCAAGATCAAGGGGCCTGTGCATCAAGGACTTCCTTGAGTGAGTCCTTGAAGTTCCGAGGTCAGGAAACGGAGAATGGCTGTTACGGCTGCTCCTTAAGTGCTTCACTATCATCATGGAATGTGCGTTTGCAGGACTTTTTTAAACTTTAACCATTATCCAACATAGGGTGGAATCGAAGAGGAAAAGTATAGGATTTCGAATGGAAAATGGCAGGCACATTAGCATGTTCTATTCTAGCTATAGGTAGGCCTATGTATCCAGTTGATTAGTTATTTCTGAAGGAAAAGTATAGGATTTCGAATGAAAAACGGCAGGCACATTAGCATGCTCTTTTCTGGCTATGGGTAGGCCTATGTATCCAGTTGATTAGTTATTTCTGAAGAATGTCATCAATGCACAGTTACAAAACAAATATCATTAAAAGTCCGGATAAACTTGACCTTTTTATTTCCTTTTATTTAGAGCATGTAGCATTTCTGCAAAAGTGTTTATTCATGCACGCACGATGATCCCCGCAACTCCAGTTCCGCTGTTATGACACATGACAAAAGGCGTCAGCGAAACCGTAAGCAAAAGGCTTGGGCGTTACGAACTGCGCGAAAAAATGTCGTGACACTTTTCGCGTATACAGACATGGTCACACACTTGGCGTATTCGAATGAGTGTTTCCTTTTTAACTTCTCTTCGCGTGAAATCAAATCTTTGAAAATCGAGCAAAAAGAGAAAGCAATTAAAAAGGCAACGTGAACGCAACCGTACGTTCCAGATCATTTCTTTTTAAAACGTTTACCGGTTATCCACTTTGGGTTCCGGCGATGGCTGTCAAAAGCAAAAAGGAGAATGGAAGGAAATGCAAAAGCGCGGCTGCCTTTTTCCTCTCATTCATCATCAAAGCAACTGCGTTTGATACGTCGCTTGTAAAGCAAATACAGATTTTGCTTGTCGGGATATTACTTTGTTACGAGAGAGAGAGAGAGAGAGAGAGAGACGGGGGGGGGGATACAAGTGAGAGAGATACATAGATAAATACAGAGAGAGAGAGCGAAAAAAATAAACATTATATGGAGAGAGTGAGAGACGGTAAGTGAGAGAGCAAGAGAGTCAGTGAATGAGAGAGGGGAGAAAGGGAGAGACAGTGTGAGATCGTAGGTGTGTTTGTGTGTGTGAGAGAGAGAGAGAGTG
>BOPN01009092.1:7500-15000 GCA_017312705.2 Penaeus japonicus | reverse complement strand
GAGATAGAGATAGACATAGAAAGAGAAGGAGAGAGAGAGAGGAGGAGAGAGATAGAGAAAGAGGGAGTGAAAGGGAGAAAGAGAGAGGGAGAGATAAAGAGAGAAAGATAGTGAGATAGAAAGAGATAGAGTGTGACAATTATAGAAGGAGAAAGGGAGAGCGAAATAGAAATAGAGGGGGAGAGAGATAGAGAGGAAGAGAGATAGAGAGATAGAGCGTCAAAGATAAAGAGACAAAGGGAGAGAGATAGAGAGATAGAGGGAGAGATATAGAGAGATAGAGGGAGAGATATAGAAAGATAGAGGGAGAGAGAGAGGTGAAGATATAGAGAGAAAAAGGGAGAGATAGATAGTTACGGATATATAGATAAATAGATAGATAGATAGAGAGAAAAAGAGAGAAAGCGAGAGAGAGAGAGAGAGAGAGAGAGAGAGAGAGAGAGAGAGAGAGAAAAGAGAGAGAGAGAGAGAGAATAAGAATGAGCAAGAGGGAAAGAGAGAGAGAGAGTCTAGATTATTCTGATTTTCTCATATCATGTATTACCAGTTTTCGCTCTCATTAATCATGCAATAGAAATAATTTACTTAATGGCGTCATAGTTGCATGAGCAAACAGACGCGTGATGCGGGAGTGGCGAAAAAGGCAAATGTTTCCAATTTCGAGATTCCTGGATCAGCTGGGTCGCTTCGAGATGCCCAAGAGAAGATATGAAACCAGGAATGGAATCCGCAGTCACGTGTTTGACTAGTGAGATCGCAAGCTCGAAGGCGGAACGTGTATGAAACACTGTATAAACTCAAACCCGTATACGCATATGAACAGACGCCAATATTTCCCGGAAATGACAGATATAATGGCCACTAAGGACTAGTTTTGTTTAATATGTTTCGCAAGGTAATTGACTCTAAGGATATGTCTGTCCACAGAAGAATATTACTCATTGGATCTTCATCCTGGAAATAATCTTAAAAAAATAACATACAAATAGATATCTCTTATCTCTTTCATATATAATAAATATGTAATAAAGAAGAGGATCGAAAGACTAGAGGTAACGAAAAACAAACAGGTAATTAACACTGGATTCAATTGAAATTAACGCTTCAGCCACCACAAGCTGAACATCAGAATGAAACTGTGAGATCATACTGTCACTGGATTATCAGACTGGCAGATAATCAAAACCGTTGACCTTTCTATAATTGCTCACTTGCGTATAGATTTTCAATTATTTTTCTTTGTGTTACGTGATCTTGAACCTGTAATTACCTGGTAGTTATTCGCAGTTCGGGTTAAAAGGGCTTATAAAGTTAACATGTACCTTTTACAGGTACTGGGTCTACATTGTGTCGTTGAAACATGCCTATTTTCATTGTGGAGATCACTATAAAAAAAATACTTTTTTCTTATTTCTTTAATCTGATAAAGGAAAAGTAAGGTGTGATGTCTTTCCGGTATAGAAGGTGCACTTAGATTAATTTTTCATTTCTTATCTCTCTCTCTCTCTCTCTCTCTCTCTCTCTCTCTCTCTCTCTCCTTCCCTCTATTTCTCAATGCAAAATATGAAAACTCTTGATATAAAATGTACGGGATACACAGGATGCTATCATTGACTGGTAGAATTACCTATTTAAATGTTTAAAGGTGTTCAAAAATATTTCGTAATTCAGCTGATTCAGGAAGTAAGGAAGGAACATGAAGATAGAGAGAGCACGACACCGAGAGAAGGAGAGGTACCTGAGAAACATATGAATCTATACAGTAAATAATGATCACTTTGGGTAATTTTGAAACGCTTTGCTCAACTGTATTGGTTGTTAGGATTAATCAAATGCTTGGTAACTAATTACAAATGCACCTCTTTATTAGTCAATGAGTATTCATCATCAGTCTGTCCTTCTGCCTCTGTCTTACTGCCTATTTATCTTTCTATATTAAATGGATTCAATCAAAAGTTCATACTCTAAAAAGTTCGAGCTTGGCACACCTCAGGGGGGGGGGGGGTTACTTAGCCCCGTGCAATTTAACATTCTAATACACAGACTATTAAGCAATATACCACTTGAAGGCACTGATTCCATTATTTGTTATGCTGATCATCACATCTGCATTAAACCCTCATCCGACGATAGAATGCAACAATTTTTTAAAGTACTGTCGCAAAAGCTACTGAGTGCGGTTTGATAATCTCAGTTGATAAAAAAACAAGGCACACAATCCTCTTACAATCCCATTGCCAAACTTTCATATAGATCACATTGAGCTAGATTTTTGCCACAAATAAAAGTATCTCGGGGTGACTTTTAACGACACAGAACTCATTATGAACTTAAAGAAAAGACTGTGGGAGCGGCTGAAGCCACTCAACTCTTGTTGGCAGAGAACATGGTATCTATATTAACATTGCTAGACTCTTTTACCTGTCATACATACGGTCAGTCCTGGATTACCATGCCTTACACCTTATATCATTTAGGGAATCAGAGTTAACTTGTCTAGAAATTGTACAGAATGCAGTCATGAGGATCATTCTCGGTGCCCCCAAAACAACGAGGATTGTGAACATGAGAAAGGAACTCAACTTGCCATCTATTTACGAAAGAATAACATACATTAATACTATATTTGGTGTTAAAGCAATTAAAGATCCCCTCTGTATCACAGACTTCCAAAGGCAACTTCAACATAAGATAGATAATCTAACTTTGCATAACAATACCGAGTCACACTCAAATTCATGGTTGCAAGCGACATACAAATCCATACACCAATTAAATATGTCCTTGGGTAGGTCCCAATATGGACGTTTTATTCCACCGTAGAAAATGTAGACATTGAACGTATTTTATGCTAATGTCCCTAAAAAATATAGTTTCACCAGCTATACTTAAGCAACGCGCCCATGTAACCATTAATTAGTATCTTGAAACTCTGCATAATGACTGTGAGTGCTACACTGATGGATCCTTACAGTCTGGAAGCAAAGCAGGATGTGCTTAAATTGTATATAAAAACAATATTTTGCAGCACCAAGATTGTAGGAGGGTTCATGACTGGGCGAGCACTACGCAAACTGAGTTGGTAGGAATACTCATAACCACAGACTTTCCTTTAACTCAAGGCTCAGGAGTAATTTTCCGCGACTCTAAAGGTGCTGGAAATATCGTAAAAGATATAAGAATAAGTGTACATCGCACCAAGGAACGGGGCCATGTTATACATTTTGCGTAGATACCATCGCTTGTTGGAATCGCTAAACATGATCATGCTAATCGCCTAGCAAGAGCAGCATGTGATATGCATATTGTGGATATAGACTTTGGCATACCTCTTGCTAGGATCTCACACATAATTAGAACTTCTAACAGGGAGGACTTGATGGAGCTAACAAACTCTCAAAGACCTGAAAGCTATAGCATAAAACATTTTGACCAGTTTTCTCAGGAGAGATTCATTTATGGTTCATACAAGACGAGGACAAGACAATGTGATGTTGTGACTGCAAGAATCAGACTTGGATACAGAATGTATTGGCAGGTCAGTTCATATCAGAATGCAAAGTAGAATAAACTAAATGCAGATTTTGCAACAAAGAGTATAAACGAACACTTAAACATTACATTTCAGAGTGCCATGTGATACAGCCTTTCAGGCCACCTAGCATGAGGTATGCAGAGTTAAGTAATTATTTCATAACATCAACTGTACTAGAAGATGTACTTATGCTATGTCCGAAATTCGGTATATGATACCCTATTATAACATTTATCAAATATCTATTCACAGTTGACATACTAGCGAATATAATCATGTTATTACCTTAATTTGTAATACAATGTTAGCAACAAGATCACGACAACATCAATGTATCAAAGCTTGCCCATGCCTGTGCAGTTAGCCAGGTGGTAAACAAAGACCTAACGAAACTAAAAGGTCCAAGAGTAGATCACGAAGCTGCCAAAAATCCCGAGGCGTAAGAGATAATTATCCTCAGAAAGATTTCTACTAAGCAGTCGATTTATCAAACACCTGTGGAAGAAAGTAAGATAAATGTCTACCGCCTTCTTTTTGTAGTTTTAGAGATCAAGGATTTCTCAAATTTCTTTATCTATAGTCTTGGAGCATCAAGAGGGTAGACTAACGTTCAGCTAATAGCGTTTCTCTGCGAGAAGACAATAACACTACACTTTGCCTTCAGACTTGTCGTGAGAGTCCCTCTTTAGAGTGAATCCTTTAGGAGTGCATCAGGTCGGCTGGCGCTTCGTAGTGGTCGAGGGAGGACAGACAGCCATCCTCATAGCTTATGCACGTGGCAGTTATGGAATTCTTAAAGGAAAATATAAACGCAAATAATTTTAGAAAGTATATAAAAGGAAACTAAAAATTCATTCTGAAATATGAGGAGTTTACTTTGCTTTGGTCTTCCTTTGGGAATAATAAATGGAATGTAAAGTTTAAATCCATAAAATATCACCACTTGCACCGTCGTAAATATTTAGATAATACTTAATATTTCGTAGATATCGATTGACCCGTAAACAAGGCACAAGAGGCAAGTGATCGAAAATAGGATTTCTTAGCTCATAATCATAATGCATTTTCGCATTTCAAAGGCTTTTCCTTTCCTTCCCTTTAATTCTAAATATATTTTGTCCTACTGTTTTACTTCCGGGGAAGCAGACTTTTGGTTCTTGAGACTCTACGTCCCCTGTCAATACAATTACTAAATAGCGAATTATAATCTCACATTCGGCTCAATGACTGACAGGAAATAGGGGAATGATGGATAAAACCAAGCGACATCTCGCTGAAATCCTCCTGTCGAAAACATAAATCCGGTCCCGAACTCCTCCATTTGATCTTGTAATCCAGTTCAATGTCCTTAATCCTCTTTCCATTTCTCCGGAGAGGAAGATCAGCTCGACCTTTAGATCTGATCCCCTTGCAAAATGCAGTAAAGAATATCCTCTTTTCTCCGTTTATTCATCTTGTTTGATGAGTTTTTTGATGAATCTTTTAAATGACAACAAGAACCTTAGAGCTCCAGGTGACAGGGATGTGTCCTGATCATACCAGACTGGAACACCCTGGTGGTATTAGCGTAATTATTGGTATTAACTTACGGCGACATGCGAAGGAAGAAGCGAAACGAAGGAGAGGGCCTCCAGTTCTTCACAAGAGCTCCCGGCCTCATGACTCAGAGTCACGATGCAAACCGGGTTGGAGGAGAGCCGAGGCCACAGGCGATGAGGGAGGGAGGGAGGATGGAAGGGAGGCGGAGAGAGGGAGGGAGGATGGAAGGGAGGCGGAGAGAGGGAGGGAGGGAGGGAGGGAGGGAGGCGGAGAGAGAAAGAGGGAGGATAAGGATAAGCCAGATTTGCGGAGCAGATGCTACGCCGGGCTTGTATGCACTTAGGCGAGCCCGCCTGTGTCAGCGTGTGCTGACTCGTGAGAGAATGTGCCAACGAGTGTTGACTCGATCTGAGCTTGGTCCTTACCCAACGCAGTGCCCAGCTACGTCAGTAACCGCCAGGTGACAATGGAAACTCACGAGCTTGGACGGGACTCGATCTGCCGACCACGGGGACGTGAAGTCGACACGCTACCAATGAGCTAACCAGACGGCTAGAGAGGGAGGGAGAGAGAGAGAGAGAGAGAGGGAGGATGGGAGGGAGGCGGAAAGAGAGAGGGAGGGAGGGAATGAGAGAGAGACCGACAGGCAGACAGACAGACAGACAGACAGAAAGAGATAGAGAGAGAGAGTCTATTCCCTTACACGCAGCCTTCCTTCCCTGTACAAGGTGTGAGAGCGACAACTGCATCTCATTCCCGAAAGTGTCTGCCTGAGATTGGAGCGATATTCGGGAAGCTGTCTGGTAAATAACTACAGTCTAAAAAGACATTAGTGTTCCGGAATGTTAATAACTAAATTAATTATGACGGTGTCCTTAGCTGACAGAAAGAGAGAGGAATCTTTAATAATCTAATTCCATTCAACTGGCGACCCCCCCCCCAAAAAAAAAAAAAAAAAAAAACAGCAACAAAATACATATATACAAGCATATATATATATATATATATATATATATATATATATATATATATATATATATATATATGTTACTGCGGTATAAATTGATAAAAACAATGTGTATCTACCGGTGTATACCTCTGTGTGATTATCTTGAACCTTGCACTTATGAAAGTGCTCTCTGGATTGAAAAAGAGAAAAGATAAAATAAAAATAAGGCCTTTGGATCGTTTTTACTTTGCTTTGAAGTTATATAAGGCAAGTTATATAAACCGTAGTGTAATAAAAAAACAAACAGACTCTTTTGAAAATGAAATAAATATGATGATATTTCTCGTCACTCACACAGAGGTTAACAGCTGTACCCTTCACACGTCAACCACCCTTGTGTGCTTTCATTCCTTCGTGTCCTTCGGAGTCCTTGTGTGCTTTCATTCCTTCGTGTCCTTTGGAGTCCTTGTGTGCTTTCATTCCTTCGTGTCCTTCGGAGTCCTTGTGTGCTTTCATTCCTTCGTGTCCTTTTGAGTCCTTGTGTGCTTTCATTCCTTCGTGTCCTTTGGAGTCCTTGTGTGCTTTCATTCCTTCGTGTCCTTTGGAGTCCTTGTGTGCTTTCATTCCTTCGTGTCCTTTGGAGTTCTTGTGTGCTTTCATTCCTTCGTGTCCTTCGGAGTCCTTGTGTGCTTTCATTCCTTCGTGTCCTTCGGAGTCCTTGTGTGCTTTCATTCCTTCGTGTCCTTTTGAGTCCTTGTGTGCTTTCATTCCTTCGTGTCCTTTTCCAGGTCTTGTGTGCTTTCATTCCTTCGTGTCCTTTGGAGTCCTTGTGTGCTTTCATTCCTTCGTGTCCTTTGGAGTTCTTGAGTCCTTGTGTGCTTTCATTCCTTCGTGTCCTTTTGAGTCCTTGTGTGCTTTCATTCCTTCGTGTCCTTTTGAGTCCTTGTGTGCTTTCATTCCTTCGTGTCCTTTGGAGTCCTTGTGTGCTTTCATTCACTTCGTACTCCTTTGGAAGTCCTTGTGTGCTTTCATTCCTTCGTGTCCTTCGGAGTCCTTGTGTGCTTTCATTCCTTCGTGTCCTTTTGAGTCCTTGTGTGCTTTCATTCCTTCGTGTCCTTTGGAGTCCTTGTGTGCTTTCATTCCTTCGTGTCCTTTGGAGTCCTTGTGTGCTTTCATTCCTTCGTGTCCTTCGGAGTCCTTGTGTGCTTTCATTCCTTCGTGTCCTTTGGAGTTCTTGTGTGCTTTCATTCCTTCGTGTCCTTCGGAGTCCTTGTGTGCTTTCATTCCTTCGTGTCCTTTTGAGTCCTTGTGTGCTTTCATTCCTTCGTGTCCTTTTGAGTCCTTGTGTGCTTTCATTCCTTCGTGTCCTTTGGAGTCCTTGTGTGCTTTCATTCCTTCGTGTCCTTTGGAGTTCTTGAGTCCTTGTGTGCTTTCATTCCTTCGTGTCCTTTTGAGTCCTTGTGTGCTTTCATTCCTT
>BOPN01009092.1:0-2500 GCA_017312705.2 Penaeus japonicus | reverse complement strand
CTGCCGTCGGTGTCATGGCGTAGCGGTTGTGGTGAAGGCCCGTCGCCGAACCGAGAGTATTCGTAAGTATCGAAAGCATTTGTTCCCACCCGTTTTATGCATACGGGAATGAGTGTAAAATTGTGGGAAGTGGCGAAAATGTATGGAAGAGATGTGGAAAGGAGCGAGAGAATTGTGTGTGTGTGTGTGTGTGTGTGTGTGTGTGTGTGTGTGTGTGTGTGTGTGTGTGTGTGTGTGTGTGTGTGTGTGTGTGTGTGTGTGTGTGTGTGTGTGTGTGTGTGTGTGCATGTATATCCATGGGTGTGTTTGCGTGTGTGAGTGCTTGTTGCATGCGTGAACCAAGGGGCCTGGGGCAGCTATGCCACCGATTGTTAGCTGGAGTTATGCGCATCGTCTAGAATTACGAAGGTAAGTAATCCAATGCACCTTGCTTTATGCCTGCCTTTGAACTTCCTTCTGCTTAATATTTTATTTTTCTCAATAGGGATTAGTCAAGCAAGGTAAGTCATACGCCAAATTTAATGTTATTTTTATTGATGTGATAAAATAGCTCGAACATACTAAAAATATATATATATAAGGGCAGAGCCAATTGAGCATAAAATTGATAACTAGATTAGATAAACAAACTGAACAGACTAAAAAAAACGAATATTATAGTAAATATCCGTAAAAAGTGACTAGAATGATAAATAAAGACAATAAAACATAAAATGAAAATGAACATAAAGGGAACACAATGTACATAAGACAAGAGAAAAGAAAACTAAAAATGGCTTGTTAAAGAGAGCGAGCAAAGGGAATCCTCACTCTTGCAACAGTAGCACGTATCAATTCCTTCAATAAAACAATAAGACCTTGCATTATTCAACATCACGACACTCATCTGATATTCAAGAGAGTGAACCTGTGGCGGAGCCCGACGAAAAATCCCTGCTCTGATAACGAAGACTTTTCTATAGTCTTTGCTCTGATAACAAAGACTTTTCTATAGTCTTTGCTCTGATAACAAAGACTTTTCTATAGTCTTTGCTCTGATAACAAAGACTTTTCTATAGTCTTTGCTCTGATAAAAGGAAGGTCAGGTCACTGGCCCGGCATTCTTCCCTCCTCCCCTGGGGCTTGACCTCGCACGGTCACTCTCGCGCCATGCTTAGCGGGTGGTTCTAGATTCCCCTTGGCTGAACCTAAATATTACGACGTGAACATTGAAACGAGCGAACAGAGATAAAACCATGTATATATTAAAATCATTATCGAAATAAATAGACCGAATCTTGAAAGGAATATAAAATGAACTGATTCGGTCGCCCAGTCAGATAAGGGGAAAATGGCCATGCCTTTGCTTCTCATCTAAGTAAAGGTTTCGAAAGCGGTGAGAGACAAATGAACACAAAGAAATATATGACTATTATTGCACGGACATCTGCCTCGCACAAGAGGATCGAGAGAGACGATAAAAAGAAGGAAAAGCAACTGGCGATTGCTCTCTCACGCCCGCCTCTCCCCGACAACACGGCACACACCTTGTCGCAATGGTAGCGTTTCATGACAGAATATTTGTGTTTTTACGCGTTGAATCTGAATTAATTGTTGAATGAATGCAATGCGATTCTTTGATCATGAAAAAGGCAGTAGATGTTGCAGCCATAATTCACGGATTTTTTTTTTTTTTTTTCCCCTGTTGTCAGAATTTACTGACGTCATTTTTCGAGTTTGATCCGTGATTCCCAGAGGGGCTCAGTCAGGAGACATCGTTAATTATTAATTTTCTTCGTTCCTCTGATGCTGGATTATAAATCGCTTTATCGTAATCATATCTTTTTCAACCCATGTTCGATCACTTCCTTTCTCTATCTTGTCTCCTGGCTTTAATCTCGATCGTCGATACTGCTGCAATGTGGCACTGTATATTGATGAGGAGACGGAAAAATAATCTACATAAAAAGTATTTATTGCCATATAAAACATGGTTCAATATCGCAACAACCCTTCCGACATATCGCCCAACAATTCGACATGACCTGACCTGACCTGCTTTCTCCTCGATAGGCCCATACTGAGCTGGCCTCCTTGAAAGTGCCTCAAGTACCCCCGCGAATGAAGGGGGAGGGGGAGGGAGGGTGTTAATGAGTAGGGGGGGGGAGGGTGATTTAATTGCCTGATTGACATGTCATAGATTACTACCGGTTGTCCGTTTACCTAATCACCGGCCGTGCAATAGAGTCTGGAGTGATAATAATAATGTATGAGAATCTTTAAAGCGAATTTCCACTCACCATGTAGGATGTACGTTAATGAAAAGCATATGTTGACAAGCGAATTTCCGGTTGTCCGTGTAACTCATTACTGACCATATAGCAGATTGTGGTTTGAGTTATGTGCTTTTAGGCGCACACTGTACTTAATTACCGATCATATACGAGATTGCGGTAGATGTTGTAGGAGTACGATCAGAGCGACACACGGGTGTTTTTGTACAGTATGTACTGTATATATA
>BOPN01009091.1:0-2500 GCA_017312705.2 Penaeus japonicus | reverse complement strand
AAGATTTCTGAAGATGCATAACAATACATATAGCTATTATGAATTACGTGGAAATTAATATAGATTAATCAGAGATTATGCTGGAAAAATGAAACAATGGTTATACCAATATAAATGAGAGTACAGCAGCACAGTCCAAAGATAAGACAACTCACGACTGGAAAGGAATAGGTTTAGGGATGTAATGAGGACTAAATTTAGAACATGTAAGAGCTCGAGCAGTTCTCGTTTGGAAGAACAAAGATATTGTAGAAGCTTTTGAACAGTGGTGTTGTCCCCCTGAGAACTTCAAAGTTCAAAATATATTGCTGTGTAAGAAATGTTCTTTCAGCGACCAGCTTTTGTCGCATAGGAGTATTGATTAAGTGTAGAAACATCACCACCTTTAGTTTATTTAAAGTTATGGTTACCGTCAGACGCGTATATCGTTAACGTCGTCAGAAATTATGTTGAAACTGTAGCGAAATACTTTTGTGCGGCATTAATATCCGTTCTTACGGATATATACATACATACATACATACATACATATATATATGTATATGTATATATATGTATATATATATATATATATATATATATATACATATATATATATATATATATATATATATATATATACATACATACATACATACATACATACATATATATATATATATATATATATATATATATATATATATATATATATATATATACATACATACATACATACATACATACATACATACATACATATATATATATATATATATATATACATATATATATATATATATATATATATATATATATATATATATATACATACATATATATATATATATATATATATATATATACATACATACATATAAATATATATATATATATATATATATATATATATATATATATATATATATATATATATATATATATATATATACACACCTTTTTACACCAAGTCTTAAAAAAGTCATTCAAGAAAAAGAATAATGCAACACGGAATCTCAATTAGCCTGCCACTTGGTTAAAGAAAATGTATTATTTCAATACATTAGCTGGTGACATATAATTATTTCACTTCAAGTTTCTATAGTTGGACCGAGTAAGAAAATATAAAATACCGCAGAGTATTAATGGCTCTGATTTTTTAAGGTGTTCAGGAGGGGTTTGCCTTCAATACTGCCTATGATCTTGGTGTGACTCTTATTTCAAATGTTGATATGGTCGTTATTAGGGTAATTGTTATCGCTGTTCTTGATGTCACTATCAGTCTTGTTTTTGTTAATATGATGAAGATTGATAATGATAATATTGTTATTACCATCTTTATTATCATTATGTTGTTGTTACTGTTATCATTATCAATATTACTATCATTATTATTCTTATGATTATGGATACTATCATTATTATTACTATTTTCATTATCGTTATCATCATCATCGTGATCATTATTATCATTATTATGATTATTATTATTTTTATCATTATTATCATTGTTGGTGTTGATGATGGTTGGTGTTGGTGTTAATGTAGTAATCATTATTATCATTATCACTTTTATTACCATGATGATTATGATTATTATTATCAATATAATCGTCATCATCATTATTATCACCATCCTTACAATGTTATCATTCATCTTCGATCTACTATTGTTGTTGCTCCAAAAGCATCATCACCGTTGTTAATGCTATATTTCCCCTTTATATTTACCTAGTACAGAAGGCCACCGTGAGCCAGTGGTAACGTTCTGTGTTAAGGGCTCGGAAAGAATCCAAGTGAGAGGGTTCAAGTCCTGCACACGGTCTGAGGCTACGAAGGGCATTCAAAGGGTATAAGTCCTTTGAGAGAAGCCATTTGCCTTGTACTTGGTAGGGGGTTTATAACGTAAAAATAGATATTCTCCTCCCCTTCTCCTTCTCCCTCTCTCTCTTCTCTCTATCACTCTCTCTATCACTCTCTATCTCCCTCTCTTTATCTATCTCCCTCTCTATGTCTCTCTCTCTCTCTCTCTTTCTCCCTCTTCCTCTCTTTCTCTCCCCTTCACCCGCCCCACTCACATCTTCCTCCTTCTCGTTCTCCCACCCCCTCCCCTTCCCCCCTCGCACCCACCACCCCCTCCTATTGTTTAATTCTCACATCAGCATAGCTTCTCGTCCCTCATCCTCACGATGCCTGGGCTGGCGTGGAGGCTCAGGCAGTGAGATTTCTCTGGAACATTTATCTCCGCGGGACTAAGGCGCCGAATCCCACCACGCAGCCGGAACACTGGCTGGAGATGAGGAACACCTACTTGGCCTCGCTTTGATTTACTCGGTTGCAGGGAGAGAGGGAATGGGGGAGAGGCTGAGAGGAGGGGAGGGTAGGGAGGGCCGGTGAGAGGGAGGGAAGGAGCGAGGGAGGAAGGGAGGAAGCGGGTGAGAGGTTAAAAAGAAAGGAAGGGGGAGGTTGGGAAGGGTATGGGAAAGAGGGGGTGCATATACATACATACATACATATATAT
>BOPN01009090.1:35384-36684 GCA_017312705.2 Penaeus japonicus | reverse complement strand
ATATATATATATATATCGGAATTGAAGAGACGAAGGAAACACAATCTCTTACGTTGTGAAGTCTCTTTGTTCCTTTATTTATATTTGTCACTACGAACTCTGTTTACTTGTTTATGATATAGTGAACATGGAGCGTTTTCTTTCAAATGGGATTTTGGAAAACATCTTGAAGTATTTTCTAAACCTTCCCATTAATAATAATCTTCGTATTTTATATTTCTAAGTTGTGTGAATGCATCTAAATGTATAATGCACTGAAGTTGATGTCTTGCATTTGGTTAATTAAATATCGCTCAGAATGATTGCTTAAACTCACTGATTTTCCGACTTCATTTGCAGTATGAGATTGAAATTTCCAGATTGAGGGGAATGAAATGATCACAGGATATTTGTTCCAGAAATATTCTTTATAATCTGAGACGTTACATAGTTCATTGTAAACAGGTGTTAGACATGTGTTATCTGACAGGGTATTCTTACGTTGTTCCTTTAACTATTTATTCCTTTGTTTACTGAATTGTACCAGAAACAAAGACATGTATCAGCTATACATTAATTGGGGGAGGGGGGAGGGGGGGGTGAGTGCATGACGGAAGAGCCATAAGTAAGGGATGAGAAAGACAAGTCTCCTCATACACAGACATAGACACACACACACACACACACATGCTCACACTTACATACACATACGCCTACGCACAAACACACACATACACACACACACACAAACACACACACACACACATACAGAGTGTAACACGCACATGCATGCATATATGCCTTCATGAAAACAGATATGTATATTCCTGCGTGTTCTCTTTGTTTGCGTGTCTCTTATATATCTCTCTGCGTGTGATCCCGGGAAGGATTGCACATTCAGTTACTCTACGACTGGACAATTAATGTATTGATAATGTTACACAACCACGGCATCGATAACCCAACCGGCTTTAAATTACCAATCGCTTCAGCTGACTAATCAGCGGTAAACCCACACGGACTCGCCAAGTGTTTCCGATCTGAAAAAATGAGCAGTTGGGCCTCTTCTGGGTAATATTTCTTCGCCTTCATGCCCAGCTAATGAGGCATTAAGCGGCCAGTCGATTTCCAAATTGGTTGGAAATGCTCACTCGCTTACTAGGATTTTTTTTTTAAAATCTTTTTCTGAAACTCTCTCTGTCTGTTTTTCTGTCTGACTGGCTCTCTTTCTTTTTCTCGTTCTCTTTCTCTCTCTCTCTCTCATTCTCTCTCTCTCTCTCTCTATCTATCTATCTATCTCTCCTTTACTCTCTCTGTCTGT
>BOPN01009090.1:30384-32884 GCA_017312705.2 Penaeus japonicus | reverse complement strand
CATGATGAAGCGAGGGTCATGACGAGCGAGGGGTCATGACAAGCGAGGGGTCATGACGAGCGAGGGGTCATGATGCGAGGGCCGCGACGAGCGTGAGGGGCTCGTGACAAGCGAGGGCCGCGACAAGCGAGGTCATGGCAAGCGAGGGGTCATGACAAGTTGAGGGTCATGACAAGCGAGGGGTCATGACAAGCGAGGGGTCATGACGAGCGAGGGGTCATGACAAGCGAGGGGTCATGACGAGCGAGGGGTCATGACAAGCGAGGGGTCATGGCAAGCGAGGGGCCATGACAAGCGAGGGGTCATGACAAGCAAGGGGTCATGACAAGAGGGGTCATGACGAGCGAGGGGTCATGACGAGCGAGGGGTCATGACAAGCGAGGGGTCATGGCAAGCGAGGGGCCATGACAAGCGAGGGGTCATGACATATGGGTCATGACAAGCGAGGGGTCATGACACAGCAAGGGGTCGCGACGAGCGAGGGGTCATGGACAGCAAGGGGTCATGACAAGCGAGGGTCATGACGAGCGAGGGTCATGACAAGCGAGGGGTCATGGCAGGCGAGGGGCCATGACAAGCGAGGGTCATGACAAGCAAGGGGTCGCGACAGCGAGGGGTCATGACAGGCGAGGGGGTCATGACGAGCGAGGGGTCAGCGGACAGCGAGGGGTCATGGCAAGCGAGGGGCCATGACGATGAGGGCCGCGACAAGCAAGGGGGTCATGACAATGAGGGGTCATGACAAGCGAGGGGTCATGACAAGCGAGGGGTCATGACAAGCGAGGGGTCATGACAAGCGAGGGGTCATGACAAGCGAGGGGTCATGACGAGCGAGGGGTCATGACAAGCGAGGGGTCATGACGAGCGAGGGGTCATGACAAGCGAGGGGTCATGACAAGCGAGGGGTCATGGCAAGCGAGGGGTCATGACAAGCGAGGGGTCATGACAAGCGAGGGGTCATGACAAGCGAGGGGTCATGGCAGCGAGGGGGTCATGATGTAAGCAAGGGGTCATGACAAGCGAGGGGTCATGACGAGCGAGGGGTCATGACGAGCATGGATATATGTATGTATGTATATATCATAGATACAATTGTACGCGGAACGGAACACTGATGTATTATAGATTCTAGGAGATAAGCAAGTGTATTCCAAGAGGTATGACACAGTGGACTCTTTGAGATGATCTTGATAGATGTCAAGGCCGAGATCTAGATGGGAGGAGGCTAACACTGTGCATGACAAGCGAGGGGTCATGACAAGCGAGGGGTCATGACAAGCGAGGGGTCATGACAAGCGAGGGGTCATGACAAGCGAGGGGTCATGGCAAGCGAGGGGTCATGGCAAGCGAGGGGTCATGGCAAGCGAGGGGTCATGACAAGCGAGGGGTCATGGCAAGCGAGGGGTCATGACAAGCGAGGGGTCATGACAAGCGAGGGGTCATGACAAGCGAAGGGTCATGACAAGCGAGGGGTCATGGCAAGCGAGGGGTCATGGCAAGCGAAGGGTCATGACAAGCGAGGGGTCATGACAAGCGAGGGGTCATGGCAAGCGAGGGGTCATGACAAGCGAGGGGTCATGACAAGCGAGGGGTCATGACAAGCGAAGGGTCATGACAAGCGAGGGGTCATGGCAAGCGAGGGGTCATGGCAAGCGAAGGGTCATGACAAGCGAGGGGTCATGGACACTCTAACACCAGCAAGGTTATCCCAGCCACTCTGGAGACAGAGACTACCTATTGACATGAAGTCGGACGGGAAACACTTTCCTTTGTTATTCATGTTTCTTTTTGTTATTCATTCATGAAGCAAAGTCAAAGAGATATTACATTTTAAAATTAGTATTGATAGTAGTAGTAGTACCAATGCTTAAAATGCCTTTTATGAAATAGTGAACGTGATGACAGTAATTAGAATGATGATAATTACAAAAATAGCTACATTAAAAGTAAATGTAAATGCGGTGAGGATTACAATAACCATGAAGAATAACCATGATAATCATAAGAAGACAGGGTGATAGTTCAAGATTCCTCTTTGACTCACCTCTGACAGAGCTGTTCACCAACTGACGCTTTCCACGCGACTGGCATGTGTTTTCCCCTCCCTCTTCTGACTCTTCCTCCACAGCTGATACTTTACAAGTCATTACTGGCATTAGTTTTAGGTGGACATACTCCATTTTTGCTTGGAAATTAACTTGTATTGTAGAAGTGTCTCTCTTTCCTCAAATTGTCATGAAATCATCTATATATCTATCCATTTATTCACACTCACACACACAAACACAAACACACACACACAGACATACATATCTGTCTATCTGTCTATCTATCTATCTAACTATCTATCTATCTATCTATCTATCTATCTATCTATCTATCTATCTATCTATCTATCTATCTATCTATCTATCTATCTATCTATATATATATATATATATATATATATATATATATATATATATATATAGAGAGAGAGAGAGAGAGAGAGAGAGAGAGA
>BOPN01009089.1:35000-36700 GCA_017312705.2 Penaeus japonicus | reverse complement strand
ATCGGATTCGGAAAGGAAAAGTACCATGACGCGACGACCGGCCAACCCTCCCAGCGCCCTTCGCCAACGGCCGGGGGTTTCGAGAGGCGCAGCGCAGCGTTCGGGAAATGATGCTAAGCACAGGGGATTTTATTACGAATCATTAACGGGAGGTAATCCCATGTAGAGGAGACGTTTAGGGTCATTAAGCCACCCTAGCGTGATTGGGGGTGGACGTGCAAGAATCCCGGCCGCGGCGCGAACATCGTCCCGACGAGGCCTCACGTCGTCGCGAGTTTCCCTCGTGCGTAGTTAGTCACCGTCCGATAAACTCGTCCTGCCGCTAAAGCCGGATTTGGTGAGCTTTCCGGAATAGAATTATAAACGAGCGGGTTTCTTGGTCTGGGAATAACAAAAGGCTCGGATTATCACAGCGTATGCATATATACCAGTTTTGTTTTATGCGAGTCGTGACTATGACTCATTTCTGGATTATTCCAAGATGGCCTCGCCGAGAGAGATCCATTGTTGTTTTAAATGGGGTTCTCTTTTTCTTCACACGTGATAGTTTATGTGAGTGCGCAGCGGCGGGCGCCCCGAACCGCGGTTGCCAGACTTGTTCTCGAAACTTATTTAACCTCTGGGGTCGCGGAGGGGCGCTGCTTTTGGAAGTGACACGAGACTAGCGTGGCGACGGCGTCAGAGCCCCGTCCGCGGGTGCCCGAGCCTCGCCATCGCAAGGTTTGGCTGCAACCAACAAGGATCAACGTCGAGCGCCATCCCGTTATGGCTTGCGATACGCATGATTGAGAATTCACGAAGGGTCGGGAACGTTTTTTTGATCTCCTTCCTGTCCGAAGATAACGCCGAAGACAATTTCGTCGCCTTTGTATACTTCGCAAGACGTATTCTCAAGACGGACTTGGGAATGAGGGTCGAATCGGAGGGATTTGAGCTGAATGCACTAAGTTTATGTGCACATATACACGCACATTTTATGTGATTGTGTGTGTGTGTATGTGTGTGCGTGTGTGTTTGTGTGTGTGTGTGTGTGTACTTGTGTGTGAGTGCATTTTGATTCACCTATACTTGCGCAAACATCATGATATGTAATGCAAGAAGAGCATTTATTTCGATGTGAAACATGACCTCTGTAATTTCTTTCATCTTTTCATCAGTCGGAGAGTCTTCACAACACCAAAGTTTTTCGTTTCAGGAAATGATTGTCTTATTTCTTCGTTCTCTTCGATGGGATTTCGTCTTTTTACCTCTTCATCTAACCTCTCCATCCTTCTTTCACCCTTCCTCCCTCCTTTCATAAAACTTCATATCCCCACTCCTTCTCTGTCCATCTTCTTCTTCTTCCTCCTCCTCCTCCCCCTCCGCCTCCTCCCCCTCCTCCCCCTCCTCCTCCTCCTCTTCTTCTCACCTCATCTCCCCCACCCCCACCCTCCTTTCCGGAACTCTTTGCTTCTCTCTTTCTTCCTTCTCTCCTCCTCCCTGACCCCCTCCTACTACCCTTATCCATGTTCGTCTTCGCCTTAGTTCTCCCCCTACTCCTCCTCCTCCTCCTCCTTTTCCTCCTTTTTCTCCACCTCCTCCTCTTCCTCCGTGACCTTCCCTCAGTATTCTTTATCTTTTTCTTCTATTTGCTGCTCTACCTTCCTCCTCTTCCTCCTCCTGTTCCTCCTCCTTCTTCTCCTCCTTCTCCTCCTTCTCCT
>BOPN01009089.1:20000-25000 GCA_017312705.2 Penaeus japonicus | reverse complement strand
GCGAGGGAGAAGTGTCATGGCGGCGGTTTTCGATCCCGGTCGCTCGCTCGTCTGTCTCCCTCGCTTTTTTTTTTTTTCTTTTTTACTAAACTATTGACTATTTACGGGAGATAATTTTACGTTCTAAGAATAGGGGAACTGTAACTACACTGCAGTCATCAGCTGGGCTATTTTTTAACGGTTACCTTTGTTGTTGTCTGCTCTGAAGGGAGTTTTACATCATGTACTTTTTTTTTTTTCTTTTTTTTCTTCTTTTTTTTTGCTTCTGTGGATTTATAGATATCGGACACGTCATGATTTTTTATTCAGTGGTTGAATTTACGAGCGCATGTACCGCAGAGATGTAGATAATATGCTAGATTACATACCCGTACTCCAGGAACTTTAATAAAATCAACAAAATTTATGGTTTATATTGCCCTGTAGTACTGATAATAAAATCAGCGCTCTCACATATCTGATAGGAATATGGCTGTCATATAATTCATTTTGCCATGTATGGAAATTGAAAAATCTTTAATTTCGATTTCTTGCTGATAAATATAGTTATTGGGATTTTTATACACACATACAAACACATACGCGCAAACACACACACACACATACAGACACATATACGCAAACACACACACACACAGACACATACACGCAAACACACACACACACACACACACACACACACACACACACACTGGTACAAAAATACCCACTCACAGACGAACAAACAAACAGACAAAATGAACCCCGATCTAACACATACACACACAGACAAACACACACACGCACACCAACACACAACACACACACACACACACACCCACACCCACACAAACACACACACCCACACCCACACAAACACACACACCCACACCCACACACCAACCAGCTCGTAACGACTGTCCCAGGGCCTGAAAATGACAACCGTTAACGATCACTTCAAACTCTCCCCTTCAGCTCGTTAGATTCAGCTCGAGACGAATTAACTCTTGGCATCTTAGCGGCGCTGAATAACGCACTCAAACACCATTACTGCCGCTAATTGGCACTGTGAGGGGGGGGGGTTAAAGGGGGTTAAAAGGGGGGGTTGAGGGGGAGAGAGGAGACGTAGGGTGCCATAGATGCGAGTGCCTTCGCTCGCTAAGAACGGCAATCTTTCCTTCATCCTTACTTCTGGAGGATCCATTCAAAAAGACCTCTGAGGGAACCAATAGGACTTTCTACGGGACTCTTTGAAAGGGAGTGTTTTCCCGAAGAGTAAATTAACATGTTGGGGAAGTCGATGGCGCGCTATATTTAACGGCTGGTTATTTCTTATTTTAGATTTAGATTTTTTTTTTTCTCTCTCTCTCTCTCTTTTTTTTTTTTTTTTTTTGGCTGGAGGAGGGGGGAAGGGGCGGGGGGGGGGGCTTGAATAGGGAAGGAGATTCATTACGGTAAAATAGTTTCAATAAAGGAGTGAATGAGAGAGAAAATAGGGAGAAATTGATGTTTGTAGGGAGTGGGGAGTAAGGAATGACCTGAGTTATGGCCACGTCATCGTTATTGTGATGGTGTTAATAATGTTGATAATGACGATTATGATAAGGATGATAGTGATGATAATAACGGTGGTGATGTTGATTAAATGACTATGTGAGTAAAAATGATGATGAAAAGAAGGACATAAAGAATTATGAGAGTTATAATGATAATGATGATAATAGTGAATATAATGATTATGATAATGATAATGGTAGTTATAGATATTCAGAAATCATAATAACGATAGTGATAATGATGATGATAATGATAATAGTGATTTTGAAAATTATAATAATGTTAATGATAATAATGTAATTGCTAATGATAATCATGATAATAATCATGTTAATAAGGCTAATGATAATCATAATGATAATAATATTAATGATAATGATAATAACAATAATGATAATGATGATAACAATAACAATAGTAATAACAATAATTATGATCAACTCGACGACAGTGTTAAAGTCTGCTACTCTTTAACCATAATAGGAATTTCTCTTGCATGCCTTATGAATGATTTACAAAGTTAACAAAGCACGAAATCCTTTATGTTTACTTAAAATGCTGAAGATATGCTTGGTATATTTAGGTAAAATGTTGTTTTTTATTTTTACGGTCGGTTTTCTTACTGACAAAGATTATGTGTGAAAGAGGTTTCAGGCTGAACACAGATACAGGAAATGCCTTATTTATAAGATCAGAATAAAGCAATGATGCTGAATTCAGAGATGAAGAAAAGGGGGGAAAAAGTTCTATCCATTTATTTTTGTCTCTAGTCATCGTTTAAAATCCATTTTACGGTTGGCAGTGTCTGTCAAGTTTTATAAATCATTAAAGATATAATCACCTGCTTCGGTAATTGCTTTAACCAACAGTTCTCAGAGGCCTCGCGACTAGCCCCTCTCCCCCCTACCCTCTGTCTTCCTTTCTCCTTTCTCCCCCACCCCACCCCTCGGCCCCTATCCCCCTTCTCTCTCCGTCCGATTCTCCTCTCCTCTTTCCCTCAGCTCGTCCCCTCCTTCCTCTCCTTTCCCTTCTCTCCCCCTCCGCCCCTTCCATCATCTTTCCCTCCGCTTTATCGCCCTCTCCCCCCACCCCCTCCGACCCTTCCCTCCTCCCCCCCCTTCCGTCCCTCCTCACCCCCTCCGCCCCATCCCCCTCTCATCCCCCCCTACAACCCTTCCCTCCTCTCCCCCCCTCCGATCCTTCCCTCCCCTCCCCACTTCGCTCCTATCCCCCCACCCCCACCCATCCTCCGCCTCATCCCTCCTCTCCTTTCCCCGCTTCACCCTTCACCCTCCCCCCTCCCCCCCTCCGCCCCCTCCATCCTCTTTCACTGTCCCTTCTTGTGGAACTTAAGATCTTACCTCACACCGAACTTTAAAAAAAAACTTCTTAAGAACTTCTTTTACTTATCTGCTGGATAAGTTTTTTTTTTTAAATGTTGTACAGCTCGCCTCCTAATCGTATGCATATATCTTTCCACTGATTTTGAACATTTTACGCCTGGAGGTCTAAGATTTCGAGACGTTTGGTGTAATTTAAGAAGTTTATCAGATTAAAATGAAGTTTGATATCCTCGTGTGGCTGTAGGTGGTCTGTCTATGTGAGGAAAACTATGGTAGGGGTTTATGGTAGGAGGGTGTGTTTTGTTTTTGTGTTTACATGAAAGACCAAAGGGAGAATGAGTTAGTATATTACTGTAAGCACCTTTTGTGTAATTTTTGTTTGCATAGAGTAATGGCAATTCATTCTGGTTCATTATTGTGAACAGAAGTTTTCCGGGTCATTTTTTATGTAAACAATTTACATATTTGCTTCATTTTTTTTTCTTTTTTTTTTCTTTTTTTTGAATATGCATTGTATCCTTTTGACATATTCTGTTATTTTTTACCGACTGAGTAAATTACGTTTAGGAAAAGAGTAAATTTACCAAGGGACTGCGATAACATAATATGTTTATTTGTATGTGTGTATTAGTGTGTGTTTGTGTGTGTGTGTGTGTGTGTATACGTGTGTGTGTGTGTGTTTCGTCCGCAAAGGTATACGATACAAGTTTCAAACTTTAATCTTATCTTTCGTAAAGAGACGAATTTTGTTCGATTCTTATTACACAAATGACGTAATAAAGAAGACACATTCTCTCATTGATTAATTAATTAATTATTAGTTAATTACCGTCCTCGTGAACATCATCGAGAGCGAAATCTCAAGGTCTTACTTGAACAATTATTAAATCATTATGCTTCAATATGATACTTATTTTGTATTGAGATAACAAGGGTGATATAATCAGTCAGTGTTACGTTGCTTTGCCATCAGTGTTATTCTTGTTTTTTTATTGCTAT
This sequence comes from Penaeus japonicus, assembly GCA_017312705.2. Lineage (NCBI taxonomy): Eukaryota > Metazoa > Arthropoda > Malacostraca > Decapoda > Penaeidae > Penaeus > Penaeus japonicus. The sequence goes on along the minus strand of BOPN01009089.1, from coordinate 21,122 downwards.
TTTCAATATTGTTATTATTAATATGATCGTCTTAATTGTTCTTACTACGATTAATGGAGTTGTTCTTGATGTTGTCTTTATTATTATTGTTGTTGTTATGATTGGTACTTGTATTACTGTTATTCTGTTAGTATTATCATCATTATTATTGTTGTTGTTATTATCATTGTTTATTATTTCTATTTGTTACCGTTGCGGTGTAGTAGTATTTTTATTATTACTATTATAACTGTTATCATTATTATTATTATCATTATTACTCCTATTATCATTATTATTAATTCACCTTCATCACCATCAAAATCATTAGTATCAACATTATCATTATCATTACGATGTTGCAGTGTAATGAATAAAACCAACAAACATTTTACATTTCCTTTTCGTTCAATTAGGACGATTTATGGAGGAAAATCTCCAAGAGAAGAGACTGATTACAGCTCGGGGTTCCAAGTGGCTTATATCTAATAAAAGTATTAACATCTTAATGCCTACTTTGGCCCCGCCTCCTCGCCTTAAGTCCCCGTGGCCAGTCTCGGTATTTTGAACGGAGGGAGGCTGAGAGGGTTATGTGTGTGTGTGTGTATATATGTATATATGTATGTATGTATATATATATATATATATATATATATATATATATATATAATTTATGTGTATATGTATATATATGTATATGTGTATATATATATGTATATATGTATATATGTATGTATATATATATATATATATATATATATGTATATGTTTATGTAAATATATATGTATATATATATATATATGTGTGTGTGTGTGTGTGTGTGTGTGTGTGTGTGTGTGTGTGTGTGTGTGTGTGTGTGTGTGTGTGTGTATATGTGTATATGTATGCGTATGTGAATGCAAATACGCGTGAGTATGTGCGTGAATCTGTCTGTGGGAGTGTGTGCGTATGCGATTTTTTACATTGTGCAAACATGTATATATATATATATGTATATATATATATATATATATATATATATATATATATATATATATATATATATATATATATATATATATATATATATATATACACACATGCACACACACACACGCACACACACACACACACACACACTCATATATATATATATATATATA
>BOPN01009089.1:10000-15000 GCA_017312705.2 Penaeus japonicus | reverse complement strand
GTGTGTGTGTGTGTGTGTTTGTATGTGTATATATGTATATATATGTGTATGTATGTATATATATATGTATATATATATATATATATATATATATATATATATATATATATATATATGTTGATATGTATGTATGTATTGTGTGTGTGTGTGTGTGTGTTACTTAGTGCATATATGTGCTCAATCTATTATATATAATGAAGACATGAAAGAAGTATCCAGACATAGTCCTTCAAGAATCCACCACCAAAGGCGCGAGGCCAAGAAAATCCCTAGGAGAGATAAAAAAAAAGATAAAAAAAAATCAAATCTCGAACCCGAAAAAATCTCACCCTCAATTAGTCACTGCCTTGGTGGTCCATACGAGACGTGCACCGCGACACCCCCCCCGAAACTCCTCTCCCCCCCCCCTCGCCCCTCCCCCCCTGAAAACCCCCGCAAGATGTTAAGCGCTCGTCGCCGATGGCCGTCCGGTCGAGATTTATGTTCTCGGAATTATAGTTCAAACTGCCCGCTCTCTATACAACAGATTTGATCCCCGGGGATAGGTGGGCTGTCGGGGTGAACGAGGCTTGGAGGGGGGGGAGAGGGAAGGGAGGGAAGGGAAGGGAGATGGGGGTTCTGAGGTTGAAAAAGGAGAGAGAGGGGTTTGTGTCATAAGGGGGGTTTCGTTAGGTGTTAGGTGTTGGTGTTGATGAAGGAGGGGATTCGACAAACGTTTCGTCGTGTGTTTTCGAATCTCGGGACGTTCGACTGCCGTTTCGAGAGGCTTCGTTAGGTTCGAATTCTTAACTCTTAACGCGTGGGGGTGTGTGTGATTCGGGCGTGACGTTCTGCGCGGCGTGTCACGACGAGCCCAGTCATTCATCATCCCGGTAATAGACAAAGTTTCTCTTCAAATTAGTAAAGGCGGACAGTAAGGGGGGGTGGGGGTGGTAATGCCCCCTGTTCGCGGCCCGCCATATTCTTTAAGAGCCATGGCATTACGAGGACCGGCCTAGCGTGGCGAGGCGGCCGGCCGGGCGTGCGACCTGATCCTTATAGGCCTACAATTCTACATCTCTCTGGAATCGATAGTGGCAATTTTCCGGCGGTAATGTGGAGTTGAGATGACCCCGTCCGACGTAGGTCTGAGTGATCCCCGTACCTGGCCAGGCCTACCGTACAATCATGGGGTCTTTAACTTCTAAAGTTTTCTATTCAAATTATTACATTCTATTTCCCTTTAGTCTAAAATCGTTCTGAGCTCGAGGGCGGGCGGAAGATTACAGTGGGATACAGAAATCGCTTAACATTCCATAATATCTTATCGGTCAGAACCCCCCCCTAAAACCGTGGTAGTGTTTAAGAGACATGGTAGTTACGTGAAGGATATGGCCACAATGCTGTGGGCATCCAAGCGTTTATATTATTGGCCCATTACAAAAACAATTAAAATCAGATACGAACAAAAGGATGGGCATAGGGTTTTTCCCTTCCCTTCCCCCCCTCAGGCTCGATAATATTCGTCTTCGGAAATCTTCTCTAACTACACCGTTTTAGGCTCGTTGACATGGCATCCAAGCGTTTATATCATTGGCCTATTACAAAAAACAATTAAAATCAGATACGAACAAAAGGATGGGCACAGGGTTTTCCCCTTCCCTTCCCCCCCTCAGGCTCGATAATATTCGTCTTCGGAAATCTTCTCTAACTACACCTTTTTAGGCTCGTCGACTTTGGGAGAAAGTGTTTACGATCAAGAGCCTCACGCATTATCGCCGATCTGTTTCCACGCAATGAAAGACTATTCCCATCTTTGCATACAGTCTTCGACCCTCCATCTTCATTTCCCTCAATTATCAGAGGTCTATCATCCTACATCACCTGGGATCATATTAGCACAGCCTCAGATGATGGCAATAATACAGGGGATCTTCACGAAAAACAAACTGGTGCCTGAATAACCCACGAGGCGAACCCAGGGCCATGCTTACGTTGGTCACGCGCGGACAAAGACTGTTATCAGTTTTCACGCTGGATCAAGGAAGGCGGTGTTGATGGCTTGGCCTCGAGCTGGTAGGTGGACCTCGCTCGCCGTGCTTGCCAAGTCGCGTGTGCTCTTTTCTCTCTCTCTTTCTCTCTCTCTCTCTCTCTCTCTCTCTCTCTCTCTCTCTTTCTATATCTGTCTCTCTCTTTTTCTCTCTCTCTTTCTTTCTCTTTCTCTTTCAATTTCTCTCTCTCTCTCTCTCTCTCTCTCTCTCTCTCTCTTTCTCTCTCTCTCTCTCTCTTTCTCTCTCTCTCTCTCTTTCTCTTTCTCTTTCTCTTTCTCTCTCTCTCTCTCTCTCTCTCTCTCTCTCTCTCTCTCTCTCTCTCTCTCTCTCTCTCTCTCTCTCTCTCTCTCTCTCTCTCTCTCTCTTTCCTTTTCCGTCTCTCTTCTTCGGATTTCCAGTTCTTTCTCTGCCCTTCGTTCTGTTGTGTTTTGTGTTCTCTCTCTGTATTTTTCTTTCGATGTCTGCGTGTGTGTGCGTACGTGTGTGTGTGTGTCTTTTGTTCCAAACTTTTTCATATTCCATTTTCTTTTTACTTCCTTCATCATCTATCTACTATTTGTATTTCTGCATGTCAGCCCTTCTTATTCAACTATCAAACATCCATCCACTCCATTAGTTATTTTCATTCAATTTCTCATATATTTAAACATCTGTTTCCTCTTGATATCTTTCCCTACACTTCTCACTAACCCTCCCGCTTCCTCCTCATCCACTTCAAAACTTCTCCCGAAACACCCTTTTCAATGTACCCCCCTCCCCCCCTTGCACCTCTCCTTGGCCCTACCTCACTCACTCTTCTGCAACCCCGATGCCAACCTTCAACCCTTTCTCATCCCATGTGTTACAGCTTCCGCACTTATTCCGCTCTCTACCCTTCCCCTCCCCTTCCACTCTCTCCCTCCCCTCCCCATCCTCTCTCCTCCTCACCTCTTCTTCCACTCTCTCCCTCCCCTCCCCTCCCCATCCTCTCTCCTCCTCACCTCCTTTTCCACTCTCTTCCTCACCTCTCCTACCTCTCTCTTCCCCTCCTTTCCACTCTTCTCTCACCTCCATTCCCTCCACTCTCCTCCCTCACCTACCTCCCCTCCTTCCTCTCCCTCACCTCCTTCCCTCCCCTTCTTCCTCTCCCTCCTCCTTCCCTCCCCTCCTTCTTCTCCCTCCTCCTTCCCTCCTCTTCTTCTCTCCCTCCCCTCCCTCCTCTTCTTCCCTCCCTCCCCACCCCCTCGTCCAAGCTCCCCCTCCCCTCCTTCCTCTCCCTCCTCTCCTTCCCCTCCTCTCTACATTCACACTCGACCCTCTCAAAAAGAGAGAAAAAAAATCCCCTCACGTCTCCAGTCCCGCTGCCATACACTCGTAAGTTGAGAGCACAAACAATGAAAGAGTGAGAGAGTGATGGAGGGCTGAGGTTCCGATGGCGGGGGCAGCTGACCAAGATCTGTGCTGACGTCAGCGTCTCGAGTGCTGATTGCGGGAGAGGGTGGAGGGGGGGGGAAGGGGGTGGAGGAGAAGGGGGTGGACGGGAAGGGGTGTCGGAGTATCGAAAAGTTAGGCTCTCGATAGAAGAGCTCTTCTTAAGACTTTCTGATTAAGGTATGACTGAAGGAAAATCTTTCTATTTTTTCAATAGAAGCTGGGTATTCAATAATACATTGATGTTACATTGATGTTCTTGATCATGGGAATCTATAATTGTTCAGTTTATTTGTTGAACACATGGATGATAGTGACTTACAAATAGAAGTGTTCGACGTAGAGTATTTCACTTCTTGTGCTTAGAGACCGACGGGGAAATTTAGCCCACACACTATTCTTCATGTAAAGTTCGGTATCCTCTTTGTTATTCTATGTTATACTTCCCTGTTCTTCATCTCTGTTGCTTCTGCTTTCTTTTTTCTTCTCTTTTTTTATCTTATTTTTTTACTATTTTCCATATTCGCTGGTGTACACATTAATCTGATTGTTTGTTTACTGTTTACATATTGACGGATGTTTACGTTGAAATCTCCTCTTGTTGATATTTCTTTTTTTTTTATATATATAATAATATCTCAGTCCTTCTTTAGAATTCCATTATCCTCTCTGATATTTTTCCCTTTACATACCGGTTTCCTGGTATGTAGGTTTCTCTTTAATCTTCCTTGACGCTTTATTCTAACAATAATTCTTACGTTGTCTGTCTTTTTCCTTTTTTTTACATTTTAGATGCGTTTTGGTAGTTTTACATCCTGTTTCATTCCGCTTTGAGAAGCCAGCTGCATCTAGCTCGTCTGTTGACAGTTATTTAGTCCCCAGTATGACTGAAGTGACGGAAAGACCCTCCCACTCATCCTCTTCTCTCCCCCCCCAAAAAAAAAAATCCTCAGTAGACCCCACCATGAATAAACACCTTCCTCTTCGTAAATCCTCTTCTCCAGAAATCCTCCTTGCTTTTCCCTCTCAGAAATCCCCGTCGACAAGAGGCCTCACAAACACCCCCTCGTGCCCCTCTCCTCCTGCCCCCCCCCCCGCTGCACCTTTCCTCTACCCCTCCCTTTCCCTCCTCCCTTCCCCTTTCCTCCTCCCCTGCACCTCCCCACTTCCCCTTCCCCCCTTCCCCCTTTCCCATCCCCTTCCCTTCCCTCCCCTCCCCTCCCCTCCCCTCCCCTCCCCACCTCACCATCTGACCTCGCCAACTCGCGCCCTCCTTGCCAGCTTGGACAATAATTTGCACACAAAGACCTCCTTCACCTCCTGCAACATCCGCACTGACTCGTAGGAACAGCTCTAAGATGGGCGGGTGGGACGGAGCGACACCTATTCTATCATAGCTTCGCCTTGTTAGGGCAGTGGCGATTCAAAGTCGGTATTGTCTACTGCCTTCGAAGACAGACATCAAAATATATAGGATGAGCGTCGGGTCCTTATGGGGTTATAAACTTTTTTTTTTTTTTTTTTCTTCACCCGTTTTGAAGTCGTCTTTCATAAAGCGAA
>BOPN01009088.1:17500-20000 GCA_017312705.2 Penaeus japonicus | reverse complement strand
GTTCCAATATTATGGAACAGATAGCGACCGTTATCACACAAATATGGATTCCATTATTGCATAGTTGCATAATTGTGGAATCAACGCACAAAATGACGCAAGGAAACGCAAATGATAAACACATCAACAGGAACAAAGACAACAAATACAAGTGACTTTATCATTTCGAAAATTATTGTCAATTAATCAAGTCGGGGTTATTTCGTTTATTTTAGCTTATACATTGCCTCTTCCATATTTCTGTTGAAGGATGGTGGTAATAATAATAATAATAATTGTTATTGATGATGGTGATTGCTATTATTGTTATTATTGCTATTGTCATTATTATCGTTATTCTTATCTTGATTATCAAAATTGATATTAGTGATCTTGGTAGTATCATTATTGCCCTCAACATCATCATTATTATGACAATTATTTCTAATTTCACTGTATTTGTAATAATAGTCGTCATAATAACAATTGTCATGATGATTCTCATTGTTATCGTTATTATCATCCTCATACTCATCATCATTAAGCATTATAATTGTCATCACCATTATCATTATCATAATCATTATCATTATAATTGTCATCATCATCATTATCATAATAATTATAATTATAATTGTCATAATCATATTCATCACCATCATCATAATCATTATCCTCATAATTGTCCTCCTCCTCCTCCTCCTCATAATCACAATCATTATAATTGTCATCATCATCAACACCATACTCCTCCTCATCATCATCATAATTGTCCTCCTCCTCCTCATCATCATAATCACAATCATTATAATTGCCATCATCATCATCAACACCATAATCCTCACCATCATCACCATAATCGTCATCACCAACATCATCCTCATCATTACCATTCTGATCATCATCATCACCACCGGAAACTTCACAGTGCAAGGGACGTATTTGATTGACGTATTGCAAGACGCATTACAATGACATATTACGTATGCATTCATCAGAAAAGAACTAAAGATTAATCTGACACTCATGACCTGATGTTATCGCTATGAATAATAATGCGAAGTTCAATGGCGTGATTTCCGTGGTTTCCTTCCGTCGCGATGTATGTGGTTTTAATTAACTGTTTTTTTTTTTTTTTTTTTTTTTTTTTTAATAAGTCTTCATGGATCACTTTGACTCGCTTCCGGTCCGAGATATGTTTAGTTTTATCTCCTTGCATTGCTTTGTGGTGACGCATTTCTGTTTCGCCGAGTGCGTTGCAAGGTTTTGCAGTATGCAAATATGTCGGGGTTGTTTGTTTGTCTCTATTTTTTTCAAATCTATTATCTTTATATCGGATGTAACACTTATTTTCATAATAAAGCGTACATACATACATACATACATTCATGCATACATACGTGCATACATACATACATACATACATATTTACATACATACATATTTACATGCAGACAGACATACATACATACATACATACATACATATTTACATGCAGACATACATACATACATACATACATACATACATACATACACACATACATATTTACATGCAGACATACATACATATATACATACATACATACATACATACATACAGACATACATATTTACATGCAGACAGACATACATGCATACATACATAGAAAATTATCTCTCTTGATAGCTGTACCATTTTGTTTCTACGGTACTAACACCTAGCACCTCGGAGATATTACATTGAGGTAATATCTAGAGGTAATAATATCTTAAAGAAAGACTAAGGTCGACCTGTGCTCTTGTTGCAAGACTTTCCTGCTATTCTTCCGAGAAGTTGAAGGAAGCCCCTGAGGGTATTATTATTTCACGAAGGATTCAATTATAAACATGATCTCAACCTCAAGGAATTCTATACTGTGAATCCTGAACGCCTCTAAGGATGAAAGTTATAATGATTATCATCATTATCGTTATTATCATCCTCACCCTCATCCTCATCATCATTAAGCATTCTAATTGTCATCACCATCATCATCATCATAATCATTATCATTTTAACTGTATATAACTGTATAACTGTATATCGCTGTAGAGTCCTTTTTATCTATTGTCTTTCTATATATATATATTTTTTTTATGTCTTTTTATATAGTATTTTTTTTTATATATAAAGGGAGATGCAGACAGGTCGTCACCGCTGGTAAAGAAATATATGTTCTGAATCTCTTTTTCGTCCACAATAATTATTAATTAAATTGATTTCTTTTCCTTTTGTGTGGTCATTAGTATCAACACCTATCCTCATCACCATTATCTATTTTCTATTATCTATTATCTTTTTTCATCAAAATTATCCTTATTGGGATAACTATTGAGGGGGAGGGGAGAGGAGGGGAGAGGAGGGAGGGGGGATATGGTAAAGGGGGGAGGATGGAGAGAGAGGGGAAGGGAGGAGAGGGAGAGGAGAAGGAGAGGGAGAGGGAGAGGGGATGAGAGGGAGAGGAGAAGAAGGAGAGGGGAGAGGTAGGAGAAGGGCGATG
>BOPN01009088.1:0-7500 GCA_017312705.2 Penaeus japonicus | reverse complement strand
TGCTTCGAAGAGATAATGGATTATCTCTCTCTCTTTCTCTCTCTTTCTCTCTATCTTTGTCTCCATATATATATATAATATATATATATATATATATATATATATATATATATATATATATATATATGTATATATATATATATATATATATATATATATATATATATATATATATATATATATATATATACATATATATATATATATATATATATATATATATATATATATATATATATATATATATATATATATATATATATATATATATATATATATATATATATATATATATATATATATATATATATATATATATATGTATGTGTGTGTGTGTGTGTGTGTTTTGTGTGTGTGTATTAGATAGGTATAGCAGAATTTTAATGAACTGAAAGAGCAACAAAAATTATAAAAAAAAAAAAAAAAAAAAAAAAAAAAAAAAAAAAAAAAAAAAAATCCCCATTTCTGTTTTTTCTTCACCATTTTTCTGGAGGTTATATCAAACTAGATTAAAAGAGTTAACCCTTCAAAGGGAGACCAGCACTGTCAGTGTTTAAAGGGAAAAGGGTAGGGGACGGTAGGAGGGAGAGGGAGAGGGGGAAGGGGGAAGGGGGAAGGTGGAAGGGGGACGTAGGAGGGAGAGGGGGAAGGGGGAAGGGGGAAGGGGGAAGGGGGAAGAGGGGGAGAGATAGAAGGGAGAGAAAGAGGAAGGACTTTGTTTCACTCCTTTTTTTTTTATCTGCTATACATATATACATAAACGCACACAGATATGCACATACACATACACACGCATACATATATCTATCTATCTATCTATAACTATCTTACTATCTATCTATCTTTAACTATATGATTATTTATCTTTCTTAATTCTTCATCTATACATCTATAACTATTTAACTATTCATCTATCTAGTCTATTATCATCTATTTATCTATCCTACTAAACTATCTATCTGTTTATAACTATCTAACTATTTATTTATCATTTTACTAATTCATCTATTTATCTATAACTATCTAACTATCTATCTATCTATTCTACTAATTAATATATCCATCTGGAACCTTTTATCTATTTATCTATTTAACTAATTTATCTATCCATCTGTTTAATCCATGTTTTTTTTTTTTTTTTACTCAAACAGATGAAAACCAAAGCTATCTCTCTCTCTCTCTTTCTCTTTTTTATCTCTTTCTTTCTCACTGTCTCTCTCTTTCTCTCTCCCTCTTATTCTATTTCTCTCTCTCCCTCTCTCTTTTTCTCTCTCACTTTCTCTCTTCATCCCTCTCTTCTCTTTCTCTGCTTGACTCTCTCTCTCTCTCTCTCTTTCTCTCTCTCTCCCCTACGTAAGTTCTTTGTCGGAAGTTGATGACTTTGTGGCAGGGAATCGGACACGGGGTTGTGGTAAATGTTTATCCAATCCGTCGTATTTATTCGTCTTTATCGCCCCCGTTCTTGTGTATCGTTTATTCCCTCCTTTATTCTCCCTTCTCCCGTTCCCTTCCCTTTCCTCTCTCCAACATTATAAGAAGAGAGAGATTCTAAATCAGTGTCAATATCTATGTAAATCTGCGAAATGTGCATTTGTCGAGTGTTTGCTCACGTGCTTGATCCGAAGATTCACACATTTATTGCACATTGCATTTGGCAAAATCACCTTTTGGAGAGAGAAGCTGCAATTTCGGTTCTTGTGTGTTATTTCAACGTCTATTTTACTTATCTTCTCCTGTTTGTCGATGTTTTTATTTTTTATTTTAATGAATATCATTCCTGTTATCATGTAGTATTTTTGGATTATGAGGAAGAGACGATCAAATTGGAAAATTAGATTGATCAAAGGGATTAAGAAGATGAAAAGATAATCACTTGATGGAGAGAGAGAGAGAGAAAAAAAAAATCGAAATCTATTAACTAAGAGCGAGTGAAAACATTCCAGCTCTTACCTTATATTTGCAGATGCGGAGAAAATTAAATTAACCCACCCCCCCTCTGTCACTCTACCCCCTCCCCCTTCTCCCCCCCCCCCTACTTCCCTTCCAAACTCTCCTCTTCCCTTCCTCCTTCCCTTCCATCCTCTCTACTATACCCATCTCTTTCTCTCCTTCTCGCTCTCCCTCTCTCTCCCTTCCTTCGTGTAGAGACTAACGAAAAGGGCGAGAGGTAGGTGAAGAGGTGAAGGAAGAGAAGGAAGAGGGTGAGAGAAAGGGGGGGGGGAGGAAGAAAAAGGGTAAGAGAGAGGGGAGGAAGGAAGAGGGTGAGAGGGGCATGGGGAAGGGAGGAGGTGAGAAAGGAAGGGAAGAAGGGAGATAGGGAAGAGAAGCAACGAGACCAAAAAAAGAAAAAAAAAGAAAAAAAGAAAAAAAGCAATAAGGGAAAGAAAAATAGGTGAAATAAGCAGAAGAAAGGGGGAAAACACTAAAAGGAAAAGGTTGAGAAGGGAAAGGGGTAAGGGTCTTAGGGGATGGGGGATGAGGATGGGGGTGGAGGGGGGAGGGGGTGAGAGCATCTACGCAGTTTAAACACACGAGATCTTACCCACTTTACCAATTTACTGAGAATTTCCCTCGGGATATCATAAAGAACTTTGCCTTTCGGAAACACTCAACCCTTCCACACATACACATGTGGGTATACATGCTGGCTAGATACATATGCATATGTCCACATGGAGAAAGAGAGAGAGAGAGAAAGAGAGAGAGAGAGAGAGAGAGAGAGAGAGAGAGAGAGAGAGAGAGAGAGAGAGAGAGAGAGAGAGATGAGAGGCCGGAGAGGGAGAAGGAGAGAGAGAGAGAGAGAGAGAGAGATGAAAGGGCGGAGAGGAAGAAGGAGAGAGAAAGAGAGAGAGAGAGAGAGATGGAGAGAGAGGAAGAAAAAAAGAAAGATCACAATGAAGAGAAGATGATAAAGAAACAAAGCAAAGAGAGAAGAAAAGGAGAAATGAAAAAGAAAACAAAAAAGGAAGAAGAAAAAATGGAAATGTGACACAGCGAAGAGGAGAGAAAAATAACAACAACAGAGGAAATAACGAGGCCAAGATTCAAGAAAAAAAACGAATAAAAGAAGGAAGAAGAGACGACCGCAAAGAAGAAGCAAACCAAAATGGGAAAGAAGAAAATAAAATAAAAAAGGACACAGAAAAATCAATAAAAACAGACATAAAACAAACGTAAAGAAAACAAAAAGAATAAACGAAACCAAGAAAGAAAGAAAAAACAAAAACAAAACAACACACAAATGAAAGAAAGAAAGAAGAAAAAAGAAACCCAAGAAAGACAAAAAGAAGTAAGATGACAAAGAAACGAATAAAGAGAGACAAAGAACAGACATAGAGAAGAAGGGAGAGAGACCGATGGAGTGTCGGCAAGCTTCCCTCACAGCAAGCGTTCTCAAGGTGTCTGCAAAGACAATATTTACTTTGTTAACATAATGCTTATTATTGCATTATTCTCCCGCGTGTGTTATGGTTAGCACGAGGCTTTGCAAGGGAGAGAGAGAGAGAGAGAGGGAGAGAGAGGGAGAGGGAGAGAGAGAGAGAGAGGGAGAGAGAGAGAGAGAGAGAGAGAGAGAGAGAGAGAGAGAGAGAGAGAGAGAGAGAGAGAGAGAGAGAGAGAGAAACAGACAGACAGAGACAGAGAGAGGGAGGGGGGGGGGGGAACAGGGGATGAAACAATAACAGATTGGGAGAAGGAAAGTGTAAACGGCAATATCCACAGAGGATAGAAGTACGGGAACGCACACACTGACACACACACACACAAACACACACACACACACACACGCAAACACACATCTCCTACCTATCAATTCATCTGTATTTACCTTTCTCTCTCTCTCTCTCTCTCTCTCTCTCTCTCTATCTATCTATCTATCTATCTATCTATCTATCTATCTATCTATCTATCTATATATATATATATATATATATATATATATATATATATATATATATATATCCTTCTGTATTTATCCAATCTATCTATATCTATCTATCCATATATTATGTATCTCTACGTTTAATCTTTCAAATATATATTCTCATACATTTTCTTTATTTTCAGGTACGTGAATAAACATCAACTTTATAGTGAGTAAACATACGCCCTTTAATCACCATAATGGATGATTCCCCTCTATCATTCAATTGCTTTATTAATCAATTAATTCCCTCCATTTACCCTATTTCCATTTTCTATCGTGCTTTTAAGCCCCCCCCTGTCTCCCCCCCCCCCATTGTAACTATACCCATTATGAACGTTAATTATTATACCCCCATCGTCATCGGCAACATTACTATAATCATCGCATTAAACGCTGAATTACGATCACCGATTTAGATTTCATCCCTATCGCTACCCCCCCCCCCCCCCGGTACTCCAGCCTCCTCTCTCCCCCCCCCCCCCGGTACTCTTGCCTCCCCCCCACTACTCCCCGTTCCTCCTCTTTCACTCTCCCCCCTCCCCTCCTATTCTCCCTTCCTCCTACTTTGTCATTCTCCCTTCTCTTTGTATCCCTTACTTGGTACCCCCTACCTGGTATCCCTACCTGGTAGCCCCTACCTGGTAGCCCCTACCTGGTACTCCTACCTGGTAAACCCTACCTGGTAGCCCCTACCTGGTACCCCCTACCTGGTACCCCCTACCTGGTACCCCTACCTGGTACCCCCTACCTGGTACCCCCTACCTGGTACCCCATACCTGGTACCCCTACCTGGTACACCTTCCCTATACTTACCTTTCCCCTCCTTGGTCCGTCCCTCCCTCCCTCCCTCCCTCCCTCACCCTCACCTCCCTAAAACCCTCATCCATCCCCTCTCTCAGCCCCCCCTCCCCTCCACTACTCTTCCCTAACCCCTTTCCCTAAATTTCTCCTCCTAAACCCCCCTTCCCTCCCCTCCCCCTATAGCCCTACCCCAAACTCCCCTCCCTTTCCCCCCTACCCCTCTCCATTTAATCCTTCCCCCTTCTCCCCCTTCCACCTATCTTCTCCCCCACCACCTCCTTCCTCTTGAACTTCTCCCCCAACTTCCACCACTCCCCCTCCCCCTCTCCCATCCCTCCCGCTCCCCCTCACCCCCCACCCAAAAAAAAAGAGAGAGAGAGAAAAAAAGGGGGTAGGAGGGAGGGGTGTAGGGGGTGTAGGGGGGGCACTACCTCTCTCCGTAATCAGCATTAGCGTTCGCACTTATGAGGTCTAAGCCACGCCCCCTCCTTCCTTCCCCCCCCCCCCCCCTCTTCTGACGGATCCTCCCACATCAAATGGGCTCTTGAGATATGGCCCTCGTTAATCGCAAACGGATCTCTCGTTACTCCAGTCATCGAGACAGGCGTCTTTGCTCTCGCTCTCTCTCTTTCTCTCGCTTTCTCTATTTCTATCTCTCTCGCTCTGTCTCTCTATTTCTATCTATCTCTTTCTCTTTATTTCTCTATTTCTATCTATCTCTTTCTCTCTCTCTCTCCCTATTTCTATTTCTCTCGCTCTCGCTCTATTTCTATCTCTTTCTCGCTTTCGCTCTCTCTCTCTCTCTCTCGCTTTCTCTCTCTCTCTCTCTCTCTCGCTTTCTCTCTCTCTCTCTCTCTATTTCTATCTCTCTCGCTCTATTTCTATCTCTGTCTTGCTTTCGCTCTCTCACTCTCTCTATCTCTATCCCTCTCGCTCTATTTCTAACTATTTCTATCTCTCTCGCTTTCGCTCTCTCTCTCTCCCTCTCTCTCTCTCTTTCTCTCTCAGTCTCAGCTATTAACCTAAATTATCGTCCTTTGTTAATCATTTCCGCGTTTGTTTTGCTCTTCCTTTATATATATATACATATATATATATATATATATATATATATATATATATATATATATATATATATATATATATATATGTATATATATCCCTTATTCATAAACTCGCTCGCATCATTTGCCTCTCTCTCTCTCAGTCAAACATCTTCCTACTTATTATTCACACGTTCCCATCAAATCCCTTTTCGCACACTCCCACCACCTAAAGCAAACACACACAACTCTTATTCGCACTCTTCCAAATTTGCATATATCCCCCCCCCTCCCCCCACGCCACACACACACTCTAACCACCACACACCATTCTCTCTCCCACTCCACCTTCTGTCAGCATCGCGTCCCCCCCCCCCACTCAAACCCCCCCAACCCCGCAACCCCGCCCTCTTCCCCGCCCCGCCCTCCTCCCCACTCCGCCCTCCTCCCCACTCCGCCCTCCTCCCCACACGCCCCTTTGTACATGCTGCGCGCCCTCCTTTAGTACATAATGGGGGGAGGGGGGTGGGGGCGGAGAGAGACCCCGTAGATCTCAAAATGGCGCTTCGAAGGTGGGGGGGCCGGAAATGAATAACCTTCATCTGTAGAGAAACCCCGCGGTACAAATGATCTATATTAACTCAAATTGCCGGACTATTGGTCCAGATGAGAACCTTCCCCCTTCCTCCTTCCCCCCTACCCCCCACCCCTCCTCCTCTCCTTTAACGCTTTCCCCTCCCCTCCCCTCCCTCCTCCCCTCCTCTCCTCTTCCCGCCATTTATCCAACCACCTGCCAGTATCCAATCCACCTACTCTTTGTTCCTAAGCCTATATAGTGCGTTCGTTTTGTCTCTGCCTCTATGCACACATACAGACACGTGCACGCTCTAGTGTGTGTGTGTGTGTGTGTGCGTTTGAATATTACACACATAGACACACACACACACACACACACACACACACATTCACACACACACGCACACGCACACACACACACTCACACACACACGCACGCGCACGCACAGATGGACGGATACATATATAAACATTGGTATATATACACAGACATACACACGCACTGTATGTCACTACATTCCTTCCGCCACTTCCCCCCCTCCCCCCTTTTCTTTAACCTCTCGTCTAACACCTCCCCCCTCGGGGGCCCCCAAAAAAAGAAGAGACGAAACAAAATAAAACCTCACAAACATTAACCAAAAAAAAAAAAAAAAAAGAGACGAAACAAAACCTCACAAACAATAACCCCCCCAAAAAAAAAAAAAGAAAGGAAAAAAACGAGACGAAACAAAACTTCCTGAAACAATGCCCCCCTCAAAAAAAAAAAAAAAATCAAAGAAACCTCAGACTCAAAATTTCCTTCGTTAGTCTTCAAGTGTCGAGAAATAACCGAAATGACTCACTCACCAACGTCCGAGACAACGTTTCGAAGCCCCGCCCCCCGCCAAGCCCCCCCTTCACCCATACCCCCCCCCCACCGTCCCCCCCCACCAGCAGACAACAAACCCTCTGGAGCTTCACAACTCACAACACGAGTTTCGCAGCCCATTCATTTGGGCCCATTGGGCGGCCGAGCGAGTTTGGGCCAACTTGTGGGTCTACCGTGCCTTTTGAGAGGCTGGTTGGCAGGGGGGGATGGGGGGATGGTGGGATGGGGGAGGGGAAGGAGGGAAGAATGGGGGAAGGGTTAAGGGAGAGAGAGCGGGGGAGGGGAAG
>BOPN01009087.1:17515-25015 GCA_017312705.2 Penaeus japonicus | reverse complement strand
TGTGGTAAGAACTACTGTAGGATATAGGCTTATAATTAGTTTTCTTTATAAATAAGGAAATACATTAATCTTCAATATGTTGAAATAGGGTGGTTCAACTGCGGGGTGAATTCACAGAACAAATATCTATTTTCCCTCTATATAAGGTACTGTAGATATCTAAGTACTATAAATACTGTAGATATCTTTACATTTTCAAGTTATAGAAGGTACTGATCTGCATAATCATTCTAAATTAATATAAATACTGTAGATATCTTTACATTTTCAAGTTATAGAAGGTACTGATCTGCATAATCATTCTAAATTAAACAATATATTTCATAATTACTATTTGCATCTCCTGTAGTGAGAGGTGTTATTGTGTTCACAATAATAGCTGCTTTATGTAAATCATCGTTTGATCTTTTAATTCTCCATTTTGTTTAGCTGAAATATGGAAAAAATTGTATAAATACACAAACAAGTTGTTTTACCTTCAAGATTATACCTTTTTCTTTTACTTGTTAGTTTTACCTTCGAGATTATACCTTTCTTTCACATGTTCTGAACCTTACATAAAAAGCATTATTTTATCCTCCTGTATTACTTACAGTCGACAGCCTCTGGAAAGGATGTTGCTGTTGATGCAGCTGAAGAGGGAGATAATCAGGTAAATTTCAGTTGTCCGATTTACCATTATACTAATGATATTATTATATTTACACTTTTATTGTGTTTTCTAACTAAAATAATATCAGACTTCAAAATATATGAAATGAACATTACATGTGAGCAAATCAATCTAATAATCCATAACTTTCGATATTCTTACCTGAGCAATTACCCGAAAAATCAGATTATCACAATATTTATCATTAACATTGGTAATCATGTATTTAGATCTTTTAAATTGCAAAAGGGTAAACTTTTACAATAGGGACGCATCATATTAAGGATATAATTAAATGTTATAGTTATGGGTTCCATAACTTAACAGGGAGATGCTGTTCATATTCACAAGAGAACGACGCAGCCCTACTGCAAAGCTTTACCACAAAAGCATTGTGCAGAGATCTCTCGATGACTAAACTATTCTTTCTATTTGTAATGTACATACCAAATGCTTCATTCATAATGTTCAAGATTTCTCCGTGATCATAGCCGGAACTCTCCTATGAAGCAGTTTTGACAACAATGGTTTTATCTGAAATAGAAATATACAACATATATATTTATATTTAAATTTGTTTTATAATTTCAGTGAAAAAATGCAGCTATATATCAAAGAATTATCCCAGAAATTCATACAGATATGAATCATTAAAAAATATGTTAAATATAGTGGGAACAATATATGGTAATGATGCTGTACTCACTTCCATATGATTTCTAATAATTTTCAATGCACATTGCCTTACAAAACTTAAATTTACCTGAATTTTCATCAAATATCTCTAGCTCTTCTATTTCATTAGTTTCTGAAAAAACAACAACAACATCCAAATGAATGATTTTGTTATATTGTTGTAGTTCTTGCTAACCAACTTTTTTAATTGAGTAAAAATGTATATTGCTGTATACTATTATAGACAATATAGTATCATCACAAAAATGTACATATTCTCACCTGGCAATTTTGGTTTGGGTATACATTGGTATATAATCTGGAAGGAGTTTGAAGAATGGTGCTCCAGCTTAATACCAATGATGTTTTCTGCATTGTGGACTCAGTCTTCAATTTTTTTTTATTTTTTTTTTTTCATTTTTGACATCTGAAACAAAATAAAAATCAATGCTTGATCCATAGGTCACAAGTATCGCTTACATCAAGTCTTACTGATATGCATTTTTAACTTTTATACTTCTATTATTTATTTAATGAAATAATACTCAACATGCCAGGCTTTAATTACCTCTGTTCTTCTTTGTGGAATCGATAATACGTAAAATCAGGATGAGTATCCTTTTTTCTCCTTCAAACGTCACAAGGATGTCCTCTACCAACCATGATTATCCTCAAATGGGGGCGGTATAAAATCAGCTGATTGAGAAACGTGAACATGTAGACGATCAAAGACTATATAAGAAAGATCGGAAAGCTTCTAATCAAAAAACGTCATCCAGTCAGTGTGAATGCACGCCATCTATCGACAGATCCGCAAACTAAAAATCGGAAGTGGCGTAGCGCGGCTTTCGAATTAGACTGTACTTGCATTGTATATAGTGCTTTTGGAAAATTTTAAATTGATCCTTTTGCTAAAATAAATTAGCAGTTCGAAAGAGCTTTACTTCTCTTTATAAAATATTATGAGTAGTAACTTTATGACTATTGCATTCTAACAAGATTATATAACATATGCTTTACCCATACGATCATATTTTTACATCCACAAGTTAGTAATATACTTCAGTTCAATGTATCATTAATTACTAAATATATGAAACTGAGAAGACAGCTAAAAAAAATTAAATTATTTTCATTATATATTTTTTTTTCAGCAATATAATTTTTCCGTATTTGTGCTTACCCTTGTATACCAATTTAAGTGTCTGTACACAAAATATACAACTAAGAATAATGAAAGTAAGATATAAATGATATTCTTTTATATGCAGCAAAGCAAATACTGTCTTGCAAAGAACATTAAGAGAAGAAAGTAAAAGAATAACATATTCAATTCCATGCAAAAAATAAGCCATACAGATCAGGCAAACAAAACGTGCAATTAAATATTAATTAGCAAACAAAACAGGAAAATATGTAATCAAAAGTAATAATTAGAAATTAAAATTAACAAAGCAACATGCATAATATGCACGCTCATTAAGCAAAAGTAAAGCAAAAAATAGTATATACAAACAGACGACGCTCTTAAAACTGGTAATTGACGTTAAAGCCATCTAATGAGAGAGCCACACGCTAAAGGCGAGCCCGCCTGTGTCAGTGTAGGCTGACTCGTGAGAAAATGTGGTGAATGTTGACTCAATCAATACGTCAGTAACCGCTAGGTGACAGTGGAAACTCACGAGCTTGAACGAGGCTCGATCTGCCGATCACGGGGATGTGAAGTCGACACGTTGTCCACTAAGCATTTCCCCTCTTTCTCATATAGTCTTTGGCAGACGACGACGGAAAGAGCTAAAGAATAGCTAGTTTGTCTATTCTTTTCCATATCTTGAGCTTTCCTGTCTTTCTTTACATAGTCTTTGCTTTAGTCGTGTACCTATGGAGAAGCCCGCCAGCGAGAGACAGACAGAGACCCACATGAGGCAAAAAGATTGGACACGTTGGGGCTCGCCAGGACGATATGCTATTGCCATTTTTGTTTTATTTATTCAGTGTGATTTTTTAATTGCGCTTGTGTAACAGCCAACCCTCGCCAGTGGATTACATCTGTGAGCCAATATTAGAAGGTAAAGATAATTATATCGGTTGTATATATGTACGCTGCCACTCTCAGAGTAAAACGCCAGAATTCATTGTTTTATTTTATTTTCTTATTACTCTAAGTTAATTTTCCACAAGTGAAGTGCTGCCAAACTGAGCTAATAGAAAGGAGAAGTATAAGTAACGACCCAAATAATGTTTTGCACATGCAGGTATAATTTTGATGTGTTACAGTAAATTTGTATTTGCCATGAAATCTTCAATATACGTACTCTTATATACAGACAGACACATACACGTACACAAACACACACAGATACATACATGCACGTACACACGCACACGCACACACATATGCAGACTAGATCCATTAAAAGTCTGAACTAGTACCTATGGCGGAGAATGAGTCGAGAGTGCAGAGCGTAATTTCATCATTATTCTGCCAGTGAAAGTTTGGTTGTATTGATAAGTTAATACTCCAGTCATTAGATTCCCCCTTGGCCAGTTGCTGCATACCTAACTCGTACCACGCGCAACTACAAATGAGTTCTAGTTATAAATATTAACAGGCAAAGTACTTTGGTAACATGAGATCGAAAGAGATAAATTGAAAAGTGACGAAATTTCCAATGGACTTGTAATATTTAGATGTCCGGTACTGGCCTCTTTAACTGAGCCAACTGCGACAAAATGACTCGATGCGACTCGCTCGGTGTAAACGCAGCCGTAGTGTTAAGTATTAGTATTTGTATTAAATTTCTAGAAGGTCTCATTGGTGTTCCAAATTTTCTTTGAATTGCTCATATCAAAATATAGTTTATTTTTACAACATACCCTTCAAAATAAATTTAATTGTAAACGTAAATTGTTTCTTAATGTTCGATATTATATACCGAATATTATAGTTTGTTACGAATTTGTTATATGATTTATGCTAAGATTTTATGAATTCTTGAAGTTACTAGTTATAGTTAATTTAGCTAAAGATTTGCCCATAAAGTGATAGTTCTATTAGAGTAACAAACCTTTGTTACCAGGGTAATGATGGAAAACAGCTGTTTTCACCCAAAATTTCCAACAATTTAATAATATTAATTTAATATTCCCAAATTTAATATTGTTAAACGCAGAATGAGGATTCAGCAAATTTGGGAACTGAAAGTCGTTGAGATCCGAGACAGGAAGACAATCAATGTCCACAGCGTATGAATCAGGGTTAGTTGTTCGTTTTCATCGGATGCCATAGATGATTACCGCTGTGGTCTCGCTTCCTGACTTGTGTTGGTGCGCGGTGCCCCATCTTGGGAGGGCTCATCCTCTTCTCTCGAGCTGCATTTTGTTCGTTCATGGATTAGTCGGTTGTAGTTAAAAATAGGCTTATTTTCTCTTCTTTTCGGTGGTTTATATGTTTGGAAAGTTGCTTTTTCCTTGCATTAACCAACCCTTCACACAAGTCCTCCTGCGTAGCTTTTGGCTGGGAAGCCTAGGGCACGATCCGAAATATGGATAAACTTCACTATGATTGTCTCTAGGCGTGAACGAGGTCGAGCGTGGAATTCAGCCAAATCCCACGCTTAGCCAATTCGAGTTTGTCCTTCAATTGGCACGCTACTCTTTCCTGCATGACCTTACTGGATTCCCATGCAGACATGCAGTCTACTCTTATGGTAATGTACTTCAGAAATGATTTGATAGTGATTTTTTTTCACAGCACTCAGCTTCATACGTATAATTGTGTTCTTACTTTTCAGATCAGAAGTGATTCTTTAAGTGACTTTTCATGTTCACGCACTTGTTTTTGTAAGCATGTAAATCAGCATGTCGAAAGGTGAACGAAATGCAGTGGTATTAGTATTCAGTATGCACTTGATATTTACATCTTCAAACATTATGAAATGATGAGGAGGTTATAAATGGAGTAAAAGTCAAGTGTTAATCAAGATACGATGTTGAAATGCCAAGATCACCTTGTGGTATGATCAACAGGTGGGTTGGTTAGAAGAGGAGGTGGGGGAATGCTTGGCAAACGGCCAGCGCATTATAATAACGCTAATAAATTCACACTCACTTTACTGTCACTGTCACTAATCATATTGCGATTACACCATACCTTCATTAGTCAATTACCTTAGACTGAAAATTCCAAGCAATTTAAGAAATGTCGTAATTATGCCAAAACAAAGAGTTGTGTCAGCTTGCCTGTACTCGTGTTCCGGTGGATTTGAAAGTGGCAGGATCAAGGGATTATGGATCACCTTATTTATGGTTGACTTTACTGTAAAATCATTATCTATATTCTTCTCAGGTAGATCTCTTTCTGCAGGAACATTCCCAGGTTGAAAGGAAAGTTACATATACAATTCCATATACATTCTTATCCAGTGTTTATCTATATTAACATGTATTAACTCTAAATTCGAGCAATTGTAATCATTTGTGCAGAAGCAAACGTTTATTTGCTTATCTGAGTCCAGTGCGACTAAAACACCGGTGTTTTATCTTGTTTATTCAAAATACGAGACCATACTTTGAATGCTGTTACCTGAATGACTTGATGTTCAAGGGTTCAAATTTGTATCCCCGAATTGAAGGACAGGAATTTGGACATTCTATTTTTTTTTTTAACCAAAAATTTACCCGGTTCTGAATTGCCCAAAGCGAGAGCAAGGATGATCTAGAGATCGCATTTAAAGGTAATGGTCGATATTCCAGTATGTGTTGTACTCAAGGTTATAGAGGTGTATTTTGATTTCTTCAGAGCACATCAGGAATATCCCGACCTTCCATAAGGTGTTTGCAGTTATGTCTATATGCTCTTACACATGTACAGGAATTCCCATGTTTGTTGTTTTGAGACCACGTAGGTATTGTCCATGTCAATATTCTAACGTTTTAATGCTACTGGTCGGGGTTTTGCCGATAGAGGATGGCAAACTTGCTGATATTTGTATGGGAGAACGTACATCCCCTAGTAAAACACCACACATGAGCACAAATTCTTCGCTTTATGTATCCAACTTTGATTCTTTCTGTTCGATCTTCAAGAAAGTTGTTGACTGTCTGGATAGCTGGTAATGAACTTCAAGTAGTAACATACACTATTTCAGGGAAGAGCAAACGACCTTATCGAGTTTTGTAGACATCATGGTAGATGATGCTAGCCTGTCTCTTGTCCACAATAGGAAAGAAATTTCCTGAAAGACAATAACAAAGTCGGTTCCTATGCCGTACAAGTAATAAAATTCAAACTCTGGTTAGTTTCCTGTAAGCAAGTAATCGTCCTGACATGGTTGTGTTTCATTTAAATAATTTCTGAGGGATCACAAGAAGTGAATAATTCCAAAATTCAGAAACCTGTTCAGCTCTTACAATAATGATAATGCGATCCTTCTTTGAACTTGTCGTTAGATAAAGATGCCCTGAAAAGAGTTTCTTAAACTGTGTACCATATGGGTGGTAAGTGAACCTAGTACTATATTTTTACTTAGTGACGACCTGAGTTTCTTCCTCTCCTGTGATAGAGTGGATGAGTGGATTGTCATAGGTCATTTTCGGCAACCTCCGTACAGAAGAAACTTTTCTACCAGACCATGTGTATGATTTTCTTGCAAACATTACCAAAAGAATTAAAATGGAGTGGGCCTTTCTAAGCAATTATCTTTACTTGCACCAAAATTCAGATGGGTTACTGACGTTTATTGTCATTTCAGATGTTAGTTCTACCTTGAAGAATACGTGATTCTGGTGAGCTTATTGGGTGTGGCAGGGTTCGGAATAGTAGGATAACAGGGAGTATCAATTGCTGGATGTCTTAGAGCAATATCTCCGATTCCTTTGCTGTCCCTTTTGAAGATTGGTCATTTAGATATATGTGTTGTTATGATTGCAATATATTCTTCCTATCTCTTTCAATCAGATCCTCTTCACTAAGGTTCCGGTCGTACCTTTATTGATGATCATGATGACTGGAATGGGACTTCTGTAGATGAGATCAATTGGAGTGATGAATCGGTCTGTTGGAAAATTTCAGATCAGATCTAGCGGCAGAATTTTGTCAATTTATCTTTGGGGGAAAAAAAAACAGAAATAAGAATGTTTATTCCCCCGTTCCCGATCAATCTGACAGGTAA
>BOPN01009087.1:15000-16094 GCA_017312705.2 Penaeus japonicus | reverse complement strand
AAGTTTACCCTTTTTCCTATCAGCTTCTCATTTTCTTATGCTTTAGCTTTAAAGAAAACCAGTCGCATTTTTAGCTTCAACCAATGTAATCTTGGAAATATTTTCTTTAACTGTGTTTCCGTTCGTCATCTTAATTTATTTTTCACCTTATTTCAAGCTTATTTATATACGTTTATCTGTTCCCAATATGTGTTCAGATATCTCGTTACAGATTTTAAGTGATTTTAAAGCAAAATGACCTTAAAATAGATTTTTGAATATAAGGAGATGAACAAATGCATGTTAAAGTATTAGCACATTAGGGATATTAGATGTTTGGATGTTCGAAAATATTTATACGGGTTTTATTACCGTTGAAGTCAATGATATTTGCATCCTGTCTTTAAAGTATTGTTTTTTTAGAAGATATAGAATATAGAGAAACAAATAATTCCAGACATGAAGCATAATAGGTAGTAAACTATAGTTTATATAAGCCTGATATATCCCTTATTATTTCTTAATTGATCAAACTACAAAATAGATTATAAACAGAGGGGACGTAAAATGTTCTGAAGAAAACATCTACGCTAACGAGTAATCAGGTTCCTATAACAGTACTGATAACATTTATATACGAAACTGATGATAGTTTTGTAAAGAATATATAACAGCTGTGGGTTGGTGATGTGTCGAAATGATTGACATTGACTGATTTATGGAGCGTTTTATCTTACTCCTGCAATTTTATGATTTAGATAATACTATGCCCTATGCCATATTTCTGCAATATACATTAATATCATTGTGCTCTCATTTGTTGTTTAGTTTATGCTTGCTACAAAAAAATGAAATAATGAATTAACACGTAACACAATAAACAATCAACACATACACATACATTAATAACACGATATCCTTGCCGTTTACCGAGGATGAGATCCATGTTTATTTTTTAAGATCTTTTCTCAATTGGCGATGCTTCAAATTCATTCAACTTTAATCCCACTTCTTTAAATATTATCAAACAGAAGATTGGATCTGATTATCCGATGTTGACATAATTAGTGTGAATAAATGAACAGTAACATAAACTATATATATATCAACCAAAT
>BOPN01009087.1:2500-5000 GCA_017312705.2 Penaeus japonicus | reverse complement strand
AAATATGAAATGGATTCTGTATCCTAATTACGTAACAATTATTCTAGCTATGAAGGGGCGCCATTTTGCTTATGGCCATCCTATGCTTATGGCTATCACTCCATTTTGTGACATAAATGATCAAACACGGCATGCATATGAAGTTGATATGTTGCGAATACTTATGCAATCCTTTAGTTTAGATATGTTTTCATATTACATTACTCTACCCCCCCCCAAAAAAAAAAAAAAAAAAAAAAAAAAAAAAAAAAAACTAATAATGAGAAATTTATCATTCCATTTTACATAGATTGTCATCATATACAGATATCAGATTATATACATAACTTATTTAATATTATTATGTCTGCTCCTTACGAACGGAATATCACTATTCAAAAACTGTAAAGATAAGGATTTATTTATTCTCATACTGATATTAGTTACATCTCCCAAGTCCCCATTATGATTAACCATAAGATATACCTTGGTAGAGACAAAGAGAATTAATTATGAAGATAATTAGCTAACTGGTATATTAGCTAAGCATTAGAATCATCCTGTGATATATTTTCTCTAAATGCAAACATCATTTCAAATAAGAGAAGATCCTTAATCATTGTTATTGGAAAGGATGAATATTGATATTTTTGGGCTAGTTGAAGACACGAAATGCAATAATGCAGCATCATGGCAGTTGTATCCTCGACCAGTGTATGTTTGTTTGTTTTTTTCCAAGAGCGTATCTTTGACCCTGTGTGTGTTTATGTGCTAGAGAGAGAGACATAAACAGGAAGACAAGAAAAAGAGAGAGAGAGGCAGAGAAAGAGAGAGGGGCAAAGACAGAGATAGAAAGAAAGAGAGAAAGAGAGAGAGGCAGAGACGAGAGAAATCGAGAGAGGCAGAGACAGAGAGAGCAAGAGAGAGAGAGAGAAAGAGAGAGAGGCAGAGACAGAGAGAGAAAGAGAGAGAGGCAGAGACAGAGAGAGAAAGAGAGAGAGGCAGAGACAGAGAGAGAGGCAAAGAGAAAGAGAGAGAAGCAGAGACAGAGAGAGAGGCAGAGACAGAGACAGAAAGAGAGAGGCAGAGACAGAGACAGAAAGAGAGAGAGAGAGAGAGAGAAAGAGAGAGAGGCAAAGACAGAGAGAGAAAGAGAGAGAGGCAGAGACAAAGAGAGAAAGAGAGAGAGGCAGAGACAGAGAGAGAAAGAGAGAGAGGCAAAGAGAAAGAGAGAGAAGCAGAGACAGAGAGAGAGACAGAGACAGAAAGAGAGAGAGGCAGAGACAGAGATAGAAAGAAAGAGAGAGAGAGACAGAGAGAGAAAGAGAGAGAGCCAGAGACAGAAAGAGAGAGAGGCAAAGACAGATACAGAAAGAGAGGCAGAGACAGAGAAAGAAAGAGAGAGACAGAGAAAGAAAGAGAGAGAGAGAAAGAGAGAGAGGCAGAGACAGAGAGCGAAAGAGAGAGAGGCAGAGACAGAGAGCCGCAAAAATGACCGAAATCTGATGCAGAGGACACCGGTCCCCGATCACTGATCAGTGTATTCAGCGTCACACTGTCAATTGTTCAGCGTACGTGTCAAACCGAGAGTTTGTTGCCACTGGATGCAATCCACTGTAATTTTGTAAACAGGAAGAAAAAGTCTTGCTAACTTATGAATATCGATGCCTTTATCACATAGTTGCACGCTAACAGTATACTCCCTGTTGGCACGTATAGTATTGGGTTAATTGCATGATAGTATGATACTCTATAATTATACTTATAGTATGATGCTGCATGCACAGCTAACGCGATTTATCTTCCTAATCCGCACCAATCGTCGTCTTTGTTTTGTTCCTCGTAACCTCGCCTTTGGCAAAGTTAAAAGAGGAAAAAGATAACAAATCTGTCGCCATGGGGCAAATTCTGCATGTCCGTTATAATGATTTCATCCTGTGATCTCACTTAATTTGACTTTCTCTGAAGTGTAGGATTGTAATTATTATAAGATTTGATAGCTGAATCAACTAGATCTTTTAACAGTATTGCTTTGATAGTGAATGCCCGAGAATAGCGTAAGGGGCTCCATAATTACTAATGTTTTTTTTTTCAGAAAATGTCTTATCTCTTAGTCGCTGTTTGTTTTGAATACACTCTCTTCACTGTAAAGCATTCACAATATGTATAAACAACAGCAGAAAAAAAGGCTCAAATACATTGTGTAAGGGCTTAAATTCAGCGTTGAGTGTTGGGCTACAGACAGACAAAAACATGATAAACAACTCTCGTGAGGTTTTCATCCTACCGTATCAACACGGTAATGCTTGTCTGCCATTTACCTTACTTCTTACAGTACCGCGCTTCCGTGGCCTGTAGGCAGAGGACACGGGGCGCTACGGAGTGTCGGAGAGTTCACGCCAGATCCTGCCTAAGGGAATCCTTCCTGGGTTTCCGCTCCTGGCCATCCTGGCGATGGCGTTAGTTCGTAACAAGGAGAAATTTCGGAGCAACGAGCAGGGTGGAGAGAAGTCGCTCTGGC
>BOPN01009086.1:17500-20000 GCA_017312705.2 Penaeus japonicus | reverse complement strand
GTGTGTGTGTATGTGTGTGTGTGTGTGTGTGTGTGTGTGTGTGTGTGTGTGTGTGTGTATGGGTGTGGGTGTGTGTGTGGGTGTGCGAGTGGGTGTTTGTGCGTGTGTGTCTGTTCGAAACAAGTAAATGAATGCTTTTTGCATAACTCTGCCATTCGCCCTTTCTCTCTTTCATTTTCCTTTGACGAATTTGAAATTGAAAAGAATACTTTATAATGCTATGATATTTATTGATTACCTTTAATATTAGAATAATAGGATGACTTTCATTATTATCATATTCACTATTATAAGAATTTTTCTCATTACTATTATCACTAAGAGGGATGGGAAGCATATTCATATTACCGTTAGTCTTAATATCATTACCATTATAGTAGTATAATGATTATCATTATCATCATTATTATCAATAGTAGTAGTGGCATCATAACTTTTTTTCATAATCATTATTATCATTAGCAGTATCATTCTTAATGGTAGTAATATTGCTGTTATTATGATAATCAGTGTTACTACAACAATAATGTCAATCGTATCTAAGATTACTGTTGTGATGAAAAGGGGATTCCAAGTTGTCAAATGGTTATAATTTTAGTGTTAAAATCAGGGAAAACCACGCAAGTGCTCAGTCATCGACATTTCTGGAAAATAAACTTATATGGTGCTACATAGTATAACTTTACCAAAATGAACACATGTATTAAACACAATCTTTATCCTACAACATATGTGTAAGGGGTAAGGTGTGTATTTTCGAAAGTTCATTCAATAACTGCTTTTCGAGGGCAACCCTTTCAATAATGGGCTTCTTTTCACGACTCGTAGGGACCTGATTAGCGTGAAAAAAGAAAAAGAAAAAGAGAGAAAAAAAAAATATATATATACATATATATATATGTGTGTGTGTGTGTGTGTGTGTGTGAAATGTGTTTGTTATGATTTTTTTATCTATTTATGCTGTAAGAACATTAGTAAGATATTGCATGTTAATAATATCATATCATTATTGTTACTGATTAAATAATAATGATAATAAGAAAGGACAGTAAGAGAGAAAAAAAATTATTTCAGGTATGAATGGAGGAAGTGGATAAGTACATGTTAACGATATTGTATGTTTTGTGATAACCTACACGGGCTGAGGAATACCTCAGATTTACTATTAAAACGGTTTGTTTGGTTTTCTTGGATACTTGCGTTTTATTATTGTTCTTAATATATTGGCGCAGAAACTCGGCACGTAAATAAACTCTTCACACTCCCTTTCCTTCTCAACTTCTACGTGTTAGTCTAGTCATGGTCGCTATATCTCTGACCAGTAGGTTATCATAATATGCTCAATACCATAATCATAGATTAATCCATTCACACTCTCTATGACTCAAAATATATCATTCATTATTCTATATTTCTTCACTGTCAGTTTTTCTGGTTATTAGAGTTTAATTGCTTTCCCGGAATGAACCTGCGACAACGCACATCTTACAACTAACAGATATGTTGCGTGAAGCAGTGTGTGTTAAATACATGTTGGACTATTTGTCTGTTTTGTAACACTACATATACCCTTTTTGAAAAACTATCTTCCAAAAAATATATAATATACAATTTGTCCAAGCAAAATGAAAACAAATACGAGAGTAAAAGAGGGAGCAACGGAAGGGAAAGATGCTCATGGTCGGCTGTTGAACATTTTGATGCCAGGAACGCTAATCTACACATGTCGAAGTTTAGCGCCAACGTTAGTATATTATATATAATGTAGCATGGTATATATTGAAACTAAGGAAATCAGTTGAATCAATATTTACGTTGAACATTACCTTGGGTAACTGATGGAAATTTAATTAACACCACGGGCGCTCGAAATACAAGTGTTTAGAAGTCGTAAGACATTAGAATTATCCTCAAAATGCTACATTTTTGTGCAGATTGAAATACAGAAGATTTAAAGGATTCTTTAGTACATTTTTATGTTAGTTCTACTCTAATAGAAAACATCAAACTCTACATTTTCAAACTTGAAAACATTACAGTCAATTCCAGCTTCCTGTAGAATATTGGTACAATCTGAGCATTTCTTCACTCTAGCATGGCTAAATTTAGTACGCACGTGTGTGTGTGCTCGGTAATTGTAAAATATAACAAGTAGATAACTTTATCTTCCATTATCTATTTTCTTTCGTAAAAAAGGTAAGATATTACATAATTGAAATTAACTTTTACTTGTAGATAGTAATAGTACACCAACAACAAACAAAATAGAAAATATAAAATCTCTATACACTAAGATGACATCAATTAACAACGTGACTAAATTAATTTCTGAATATCTAAGGTGCAGAATATGCATTTGAAGGTGCTGGAGGACTATAGGCACCACCAAGACCACTGCCGCCTGAACCTCCGCCGAATCCGCCACTAGAACCACCGCCAAATCCACCGTTAGAACCACCGCCGAATCCGCCACCTGAACCGCCGCCGGAACCACCGCCGA
>BOPN01009086.1:0-5000 GCA_017312705.2 Penaeus japonicus | reverse complement strand
TTCCGCCCTCTTACTCCTTTTCTCATCCTCCTTTCCTCTCTCACTCCATTTCTCCACCTCCTTTCTTCTCTCATTCCCTTTATTCTACCCCTTCCCTCTCTCGCACCCTTTCTCCTTCTACTCTACTCTCCTATTCCTTTTCTCCTCTTTTGATGTTATTATTATTGCTGGTGCTATTAATAACCATAATCGTCATCAAAATTATGATAGTTGGTAATTGCAATGTGCACTATTTTGCTATGATCATTACACTATGACGTTTATCATAAGATTACCATACCAACATCTTTAATGCAAATACTCTGATCTTCGGGTTTTAGTAATTCATATCATCGCCATCTCTTTCATTAACCACTTCAATAAATTAATGATTATATATACTATAAACTAATTACACAATGTGCCAAAGGAGGGTTAATAAATAAGCACTCTTTGTTGTAACATGACATAGGTATTATCTATCTGCAAATGTTTCTGTGAAAGTTTCATCGATCTCCTTCTCAGTCTTCTCAGTCTTTCTACATACTTATCAATCTGTCTGCATCTATGTAAGAATGTGTTTATGTTTGGTAAATAATCTGTAGAATTATGATAAAAGGGTACAGTCTCTGCAATCTTCTGATGTCTTTCTTGTAGAGGTAAGATAATCTATTATTCCTATCAGTTTTTTTATTTTGTAACAGTAACAAAATACCAACAAAGCACAGTATAAAAATCTCTATTCATTAAAACAACGCCAATAAACAACATGACTGAATAACTTGCTAAATATCTAAGGCGCAGAGTAAGCGCTTGAAGGTGCTGGAGGACTATAACTGCCACCAAGGCCGCCTGAACCACCGCCGAAACCTCCGCCCGAACCACCGCCGAATCCGCCGTTGGAACCACCGCCGAATCCGCCGCCGGAACCACCGCCGAATCCGCCGCCGGAACCACCGCCGAATCCGCCGTTGGAACCACCGCCGAAGCCACCGCCGGAACCACCGCCGAATCCGCCGCCGGAACCACCGCCGAATCCGCCACCTGAACCACCGCCGAATCCGCCACCTGAACCACCGCCGAATCCGCCGCCTGCTCCTCCGCCTCCCCCGATGACTTGTCCTCCGCCATTGGCAGCCGCTTGGAGAGCAGTCTGGAGATCAACACCAATGGGCAGTTGAGGGTTATCTCCTTCAGCATAATTGACGAAGTAAACCTCAGGGTTGGAGGGAGGAGGAGCTGTCACTTCGATCACTTGCTGTCCTCCTCCTCCATCGTCCTTGTTCAGGACGTACACCACGCTCTGTTGCCTTGGTGGAGGAACGATGATGGGTTCAGGAGCTGCTCCCTTGCCAGGAACGCGGACAAACAGGATGTTGTGATCAATCCTTGGTGGAGGAACATTTGGCGGTGGACCGCTCTCTTCAGTCTGTTCGGGAGCGTCATACACGAAGACATTTCGTGAGATGATAGGAACGACACAGGAGCCGTCGACATGAAGAATCTCTCCTTGATTGCATCCTCCTCCTCCTCCTCCGTATCCACCACCGCCTCCTCCACCACCGGAAAATCCTCCACCGCCAGAGAATCCTCCACCACCAGAGAATCCTCCACCTCCTCCTCCGGAAAATCCTCCACCTCGGAAAATCCTCCACCTCCAGAATCCTCCACCGCCCAGATCCTCCACCCCCACTACCGTGGCCGCCAGGTTTTGCACGAAATAGTGAAGAGTGAAACGATCTGGGGAGTATTTTTCCTATTATTCATTTGACAATTTCAAAGATTAGCATATATATATGTATATATATATATATATATATGTGTGTGTGTGTGTGTGTGTGTGTGTGTGTGTGTGTGTGTGTGTGTGTGTGTGTGTGTGTGTGTGTGTGTGTGTGTATATATATATATATATATATATATATATATATATATATATATATATATTTATATATATATACATATATATATATATATATATATATATATATATATGTGTGTGTGTGTGTGTGTGTGTGTGTGTGTGTGTGTGTATGTATATATATATATGTGTATATATATATATATATATATATATATATGTGTGTGTGTGTGTGTGTGTGTGTGTGTGTGTGTGTGTGTGTGTGAATATGGATGTATCTATGTCCACAAGCACACACATACACATATAGCTCTACAATTTTCACAGTGAGATTATTTTCATTATTCGTTAGGTGATACTGTATTGAAACACTCACCAGAAGCTTCATGTTGGAAGATGATGCCAATTCAAAAGTACGTCATCTTATATACCAAAACTTCCCCCCTCTTTACAGCAATGTTTTGAGATTTCATTGGCTTGTTAGCATTTCGTCTTTTACCATTACAAGGCATTTTGACATGGTGGCTATTTTTTTTACAATTGAGCAAGTGAAAGAACTTTTTTATTTCGCTTTCTTTCCTGTTTTAACTCGTGGCTATATTTATCTATTCATACATTTACTCATCGTATATGTTTATTTAGCATATATTGATTTATTATCTACATACATACCGTCTTTATATTATTAGGTTCCACGATATTTTACTGTAATTTTCTAATATTTCTTTTTATTCATCTTTCATTGATTTACATATCTACTAGCTTATTTGTCACCAGTGGCATACACAAAATTCGAATAAAGGTGGTAAATAGTATGTAATATCAAGATACCGATTTGCACACAGAAAAGAATTGATACGTGCAATACATAGACACCAATAACCAAGATAAATATCTAAATGAGTACATATAGCCCACTCTATTTCATCATGGTCACATTATCTATTATGTATGTACTGTATATAATGTTTTTGTAAGTAAAAAAAATGCCGGGATGTTTCTCTAATTTTCCATAATGTAGAAAAGATGATGTTGCACGTGCCAAGATCTTGTCTTATAATTTAATTTTTTCTAAATCTTTTCAAGACGTATTTCACATAAATATCTTTAGATACATTTCTGTTTATTTCAACTACAATATATCTTATATCAATTGTTTTCATATCATACCATCTAAACATTTCTCTGCGAGTTATTCGTATAAGGCTGATAGACTCCTTGGTTAATATTATTTGCTACAGCTTAGAGAGAGAGAGAGTGAGTGTGTGTGTGTGTGTGTGTGTGTGTGTGTCCATATCCATTTGCCTTTCTGACACTCGGGAATAGACTGGTATAGGCCTTTGGAAAAGGAAGATAAGCCTAAATTTCAAAAGCATCGCTGGTATGTTCACCCAAAGTGAATCGAAACTTTTTAAAGTACGATTGCTCAAAATTTGTTGTCGTAAATACCCGTATGTAGCACAACTCTAACACTTAATACGTTTTTCTCGTATTTGTTACACAGTCCTCCATTTTTACTGATGTTGTGTTTCATAAAAATAAAATCAGTTTGTATATAATAATTGTTGGATGACACTTTATTAGCAGGTGGCCATTGAGAAAATCAGCACAAGAATCAGTCCAACATATTTCTGTATAAAACAGTCATTATATCAAAAAGAAAATGTAGCATTTCTGGAATAATTTTTATTTGTTATTACCTATAGACACTATTCTTGGCGCCTGTGGTGTGACATTTTCGTCGTTACTTGACGTAATGTTTAATGTTTAATGTAGATATTGATTCAAATCATTTGCCTGTGTGTATACATATATGAATATGCATGTATATATATATATATATATATGTGTGTGTGTGTGTGTGTGTGTGTGTGTGTGTGTGTGTGTATGTAAATATATATGTGTGTATATATATATATATATATATATATACATATATGTGTGTGTGTGTGTGTGTGTGTGAATATGTCCACAAGCACACACATACACATATATCTCTACAATTTTCACAGTGAGATTATTTTCATTATTCGTTAGGTGATACTGTATTGAAACACTCACCAGAAGCTTCATGTTGGAAGATGATGCCAATTCAAAAGTACGTCATCTTATATACCAAAACTTCCCCCCTCTTTACAGCAATGTTTTGAGATTTCATTGGCTTGTTAGCATTTCGTCTTTTACCATTACAAGGCATTTTGACATGGTGGCTATTTTTTGACAATTGAGCAAGTGAAAGAACTTTTTTATTTCCTTTCTTTCTGTTTTAACTTTCATTGGCTATATTTATCTATTCATACATTTACTCATCGTATATGTTTATTTAGCATATATTGATTTATTATCTACATACATACCGTCTTTATATTATTAGGTTCCACGATATTTTACTGTAATTTTCTAATATTTCTTTTTATTCATCTTTCATTGATTTACATATCTACTAGCTTATTTGTCACCAGTGGCATACACAAAATTCGAATAAAGGTGGTAAATAGTATGTAATATCAAGATACCGATTTGCACACAGAAAAGAATTGATACGTTAACTCTGAAAAAATCATTCACTGTGCAAGTTGAGAGATTGCAACCAATGGATTTTTAGTGCAATACATAGACACCAATAACCAAGATAAATATCTAAATGAGTACATATAGCCCACTCTATTTCATCATGGTCACATTATCTATTATGTATGTACTGTATATAATGTTTTTGTAAGTAAAAAAAATGCCGGGATGTTTCTCTAATTTTCCATAATGTAGAAAAGATGATGTTGCACGTGCCAAGATCTTGTCTTATAATTTAATTTTCCTAAATCTTTTCAAGGCGTATTTCACATAAATATCTTTAGATACATTTCTGTTTATCTCAACTACAATATATCTTATATCAATTGTTTTCATATCATACCATCTAAACATTTCTCTGCGAGTTATTCGTATAAGGCTGATAGACTCCTTGGTTAATATTATTTGCTACAGCTTAGAGAGAGAGAGAGTGAGTGTGTGTGTGTGTGTGTGTGTGTGTGTGTGTCCATATCCATTTGCCTTTCTGACACTCGGGAATAGACTGGTATAGGCCTTTGGAAAAGGAAGATAAGCCTAAATTTCAAAAGCATCGCTGGTATGTTCACCCAAAGTGAATCGAAACTTTTTAAAG
>BOPN01009085.1:22500-27500 GCA_017312705.2 Penaeus japonicus | reverse complement strand
GAGAGAGAGAAAGCTATTAAAGTCCGTTGCTATGACGTCAGAGCCAGGAATCAAAGTCAGGTCTCCCATATTAGGAAAACATCACTGGTAGCTTTTGACAGCCACGCGATCAGTCAGGGGAGAGAAAAGAATTGGTGAATAAGGCCCTAAGTAAGAATCATATTGTCTGAATGGTGCCGTCACCATCAGTTTTAATACAAAATATGAGATCACTGACTTAGATCCTTACAAATCAATATAATCTTTAATATCAACACAAAAGATTACGATTTGTGACCTGCGTGGATTTATGATATCCATCAAAACGATAAGATAACAGAAAAATAATAATGATGATGCCGAGGATGGTGATGGTGGGGATGATGATGATGATGATGATGATAAAGATACCAACAACCATAATCATAATACTGCCAATTACAAAGGACAGAATTGGCATTAGCATTAGCAATGTGATTTCGGACGCCACCTCTCACCCCCAACCGGGCGGGGAGCCTCCTCTCTCCCTTCCTCTCTCCGGTAGTACCAGAGTACTGGAAATTGCCTGTTTCCTAGCTGATTCCATTTCTACTTGATTTTTGTTTTCATTAGTTTTTCAAAGGTTTCGCTTATACAGTTGCTTTTCTCTGTCTTCTCATTAATCTTATTTCGAATACCATTTTCCCTTCTTTTTATTGAATACATCTTTACGTACTTTTCTACCTTGTGATATATTGTTTTTTTCAAATATCGACTCCTAATTTTTCACTTGAGAAATTGAGGACATGTTTCATAAATTTCGCTTATACCATTTTCTACCTCTTTATCGTAACTACTTGTTTTCGCGCTTTTTCCTGTATATAATTTCGTGTTTGTACTGGAGTATATTCATTCAATAGAATTTTCCATATCACCCTCTGACGTCACCGAGGGAACATAAACATCGATATGATACCACCAGTGAAAGAGAAATGGCCTGAACAGAGGTCTTGTTTGAAAGATGGAGTGCTCGGTATTTCGTAAGACTTCACATAAATACATTAATTGGCCGCCACGAGTGATCTTACAACGGGCCACAGAGGACAGAAGGAGCCTGGCATAGCGTTGTTATTAGTTTCCAGTTAAAGGGGCGGGTTAGCTTCAAGGGAACGGACGGCTGTACAGGCCAGACATTTGTCACGCCCCGGCCTTTGGATGAGCGTGTCGTAAAATCCCTTCCGGAGGAATGCACTGCAGTCACAGCAGACTTGCCTCGCTTGGAAACTTTGCATCGCTATCCGTAGAAGCAGAATAAATGGCGATCGTCGATCCCTCTTTTACCGTCAGACAGAAAAGAAGTCGGAGTGAACTGGAGAAATTCCCGAGGAGAAGGCTTATCTCCCTCTCCACCTTGAAGCGGATGGAAGGGCCGAGGGAAGCGAGGGCGTTGGGACTGAAGGAGAGGGAGAGGACGGGGCAAGGGAGAGGGGACTCTGTCGTGTCTTCGAGGAATTCTATTATTGCCTAACTGTAGTCAACCCTTTCATGTTGCACGCCATGTCTTGCTTGTAACATGGACTTATTGTGCTTTGTTTACCCTGATTTTCTTTTTCAAATTATGTTAAAGTGGTAGTTATTCTGAATTTAAGATTTGAATTCCAAAAAATCTTACAATAGTTTAGTAATTCATATCCTTCCGGTCAATATCATTTTCATGATCATAATGCCATTATTATTTCTTACAATTACAATAAATATCTCCATCAGCATTGGAAAATAAGGTTTCAATCTTTAATCGTAACTCAGTTGAAAGGTTGTTAAAAACTTCGCGAGTTTTAGCAAATGTCACTCCTTTGCCAACCGATCCTTGGCTTCTTATTCGCAGATCAAAGTCGCATCAAATCTGACGAGAACTGCTGCTGGGAAAACATTTCGCTGTCTGATTATGTGCTGAGTTCCGCCTTCGGAGAGTTTGTGTCGGAATGTCTAATGAACAAACTTTGATCAATTACTCATCTTGATCTTTCGACTTTAGCTTAAATATCATGATAAGAAATGTCAGTGAGCTTCCTTGCTCTTTCTCTTTCTTTATGTACATTTTACTCTCGATCTCTCTCATCCCCCGATCACTTTCTCTCTCTCATTACGTATTTTTGCATCTATTTTTCCGAATTTCTTTCTTTTTACGTATACTTTATTCTCTTTTTCTTTCTCTCTCGCTCTAGTCCTCTCTCTCTCTCTTTCTCTCTCTCTCTCTCTCTATCTATCTATCTATCTCACTCTCTCTTTCACTCCCTCTCTCTTTGATATCCCTATACCTCATGCACACTGATGAATACATGTTTATATGCATATATATGTATATGTGTGTGAGTGTGTGTGTGTGTGTGTGTGTGTGTGTGTGTGTGTGTCTGTATGTATATATATATATATATCTATTATATATATATTATATATATATATATATATATATATTATTATTATTATATATTAATGTATTATATAAAGAAGTATATATTATTATATATATATATATATATATATATATATACACATATATATATTATTAAATATATTATTATATTATTATTAGTTATTATTATTATTATTATATTTTATATATATTATATTATATTATTATATTATATTATTAAATATCATCATTACAAGGTATATAAATATATATATATTATTATTATTATTATTATTATTATTATTATTATTATTATTATATTATTATTATTATTATTATTATTATATATATATATATATATATATATATATATATATATATATATATATGTATATACGTATATATATATATATATATATATATATATATATATATATATATATATAGATAGATAGATAGATAGATAGATAGATAGATAGATAGATATATAGATAGATAGATAGATAGATATAGATATATACATTGTGTATATATCCACATATGTACTTATCTTTTTCTTTATTTCTTTTTTGCAAATATCAAATCCTTGCAATAAAATGCAAGATTTGGATTTGAAACGATTGTCCGACCATCATACATAATATATTTATTGATATTCATTCGATATACATTCTTTTATAAGTTTCTACCATTTATTTGAACAATATTTGAGAAAATACAAGATTAAAGGCATGAAATATCAAAGAGGTTTATTTGTGAAGGTC
This sequence comes from Penaeus japonicus, assembly GCA_017312705.2. Lineage (NCBI taxonomy): Eukaryota > Metazoa > Arthropoda > Malacostraca > Decapoda > Penaeidae > Penaeus > Penaeus japonicus. Next base: position 24,365 of record BOPN01009085.1, on the reverse strand, counting down.
TCTAAATAATTCTCATCTTTTGTAAGAGCCCGGGAAATTTTTAGATGCTCTCTAATGTAAATGTGCGACACCAGTAATGATTGGTATAAGTAATGTGCAACGCACATATGCGTTTCAGGTTATTAATGGGATAACGCCCCCCCCCCCCACCTACCCACCCGCCACATCCATGCTCCCAACAAGATGTCACAACAACATCCATACTGACACTCACACTCATTCATATGCATACATGCACTATTTCAAAGGCCCTAGATAATTTGGTGAAAACACAATGATACTCCCTGAAAATCAGTCAATATCAATTATGTTCAATGGCGGTTTAAGAGAGATATAAAGATCGAGAGAAAGAGAGAGAGAGGGAAGGTGTGCATGACTCCAAGAGTGAAGGTAGCAGGGCTAGCTCGCAGGGAGTCGCACAAAGGGGGAGGTAAATGGGGGATAAGAAAGGTGTGTGTGGCACTGACGGGGGAAGATACCATAATTGGTTTATTAATGTGTGTTCATACATCAGTTACAAACGTTACAACTTCTTTAACGTTCTTATTGTAGCCCTGTTTTAGTTATCTGTGTGTACATGTTCTGTGTTTAATTTTGTTTTTGCCTTGCAGGTCGAGAAGAAGGGACGATTCCAGGGTCTTTTAAATACAGCCAGTGTTTTCCTTGCCCTGACAAGGTAATCGCAGCAAAAAAGCAGACGATGATTCCTTAGACTCTGGTTCTAGTTTCTAATTAAATTTTATTGGTGAGTTAATCATTTCTATTTTATTTTGCTGGTACAAAGTCTAGGTCATATAAAAACACGTCAAAAATATATAAAAGGAATAATATTAAAATAAACGAAAGCTTAAACCCACAAGTGATCACTGCACCAAACGCAGGCATTCACTTTCGGATCAATTGCCTTGGACAACGTTCCTATCACCGGCCTACCGTTGTGCTCCCCCCCCCCCTACCTGTTACGGGAGATTGCCTCCTCTCCCTCAAGGTTTCGCCCAGCCTCACCGCCGCCCTCGTCCTCTCGCCCTCATAACCTGGCTCTGCAGTTTGCCAGTCGACTGGCGCAAACACCATCTGGCTCTCATCAAATAAAACACTGAAAACACAACTCAATTTATATCCCATAAAGGTCCGACATATTTGATTATAAACACTCCCTCGCTCCCTCCATTCTCCCCTCTCTCTCTCTCTCTCTTTCTCTTTTTCTTTCTCCTTCTCTCTCTCTCTCTCTCTCTCTCTCTCTCTCTCCCTCTCTCTCTCTCTCTCTCTCACTCTCACTCTCTCACTCTCTCTCTCTCTCTCGCTCGCTCGCTCTCTCTGTCCGAGACACAAAGCATAGGACGTGAGTTTAGAGATAATAGACATAATTACATGCAAGCAAAGTTGAGGACACGCATGGAAAGTGTTATCGAACGACCAGTTCTCCTCCAGACTGATCTGAAGGCCACATGACCACCTGGTGTGACGAAACAGATTCTGATGATCAACACTGCCCAGGATCACGGATTCGGAATAAATCTATTTGCTATGTATATTCATCTAATTTCATTTTTGGGCTGTTGAAATGCAATTTTGGTGGGAATACGTATTACTTGAGCCATTCGGAAATTACGAATTCTCCAGTTATTGAATGCCCATTTTTGGGAAACGTGTATGAGGCATGCTTCATTAGCATGTCGGTCGGAGTATGATTGAAATAGAATCCCCTATCCAATACCTTTTTTGTCGTATCATAAACACAAGAACTAAGCACAAGCTTACCAAGAACATACATACAAAGTGCATGTGTGTGTGTATGTGTGCGTGTGTGTGTGTGTGTGTGTGTGTGTGTGTGTGTGTGTGTGTGTGTGTCCATGAGTGAGTGT
>BOPN01009085.1:10000-12500 GCA_017312705.2 Penaeus japonicus | reverse complement strand
CAGGCCTTTTCTAAGACATTTCACTACTAAACTTATCAGGTGACTCATTGCTATCAAGCTCTCCCGAAACGTTGATCATCCAACTTCTAATGTAATGACCCATCAACGGAAAAAACAACAACAATAAACTCAAATGGAAGGGAAGTAAAGAGGTTCCTTTTCTGACTTTTTTAAGTAACATTTGTTGACTTTAAAACTATCACACACGCCACTACTAAGGACTTTCTCTTATCATCGTGCGTGTAGCAACACTGGCATCGGCTGGATAGATTTGGACTTTGCCTCGCATTACCCTTTTTACCTCTACCGTACTTAAAACGCTTTCCTTTTGTGTCTTATTCACCTTCGTTTCCTTTGGTATACTTCTTCCACTATCTTATCCATCTATATTCCTGTCATTATGCACCAAGTGCATGAGATTTTTTAAAACTCATCTGATAAACAAAGAATCGGCATTTACCTACCAGCCGAGGATAACTTGCAGCGTCTGACTGTCTAGGCATCCGTAAATATTATCATCCTCCATGAAGATTTACTCCAAGCAGCATTGCAGCCTAAAAGGAAATACCAACACCAAGTCTTTGATTACCTTCTCTTTGACATAACCATCATCAATCAGAATGCACATGAACTACATTCCCTGCTAGAAGCCTGTTGATTGGACATTTGAATAGGAATTAATACAAAATATACATACAACTCTAGACAATCGTAGCTATATCAGTGCTGGCTCAGATACCAAGGATTTTTAATAATTGATTTTTTTCATGATTTGTCGCTCAAGAACCGTGCTAGGTCCCTTAACCTTTTCCCTGTCACCCCTCCAGAAGCTAACGTCTCGTTGATTAATTAACATGACAGCAGTGTAGTGAAGGATTTGCTTAATCTTGTTTGCAATACTCGGGAGGTTAGGTTCCATGCTCATTATCTATATTCATGTAATTTTAAGGCACCCTAATGTAGACATTATAGCTTCATTCTAAACTATCTCTCATCTGCAAAGCTGATAATTATTTTGCGTTATAAAGTTGCTTACCTTCATTACCTATCATACCGGTTTACTTACCTCCAGGACCTTTGCGGCTAACACCTGCAATGCCCTTTAACATCATAAAATTTCTCGTGGATGTTACGGAAAACTCAATACGGACTCTCTCCAGTGTTTTCTTTATTACTGGGACACTTTCTTCCACTTCTAATCCATGCCAGAAATTTATTCTTATACTCCGTGGCTGAAAATCCCATTATCAAACATAGATCCAACAGTTAAGCGCAACATGGGGCAATATGAAAATAATTGAACAGTCTTCTTGATTAAAGCATTTAGCTATGTCGGTTTGAAGATCCCCTCTTCCTGGGGAGTGCCCAGCTCTGCATGCCCTTAAGCCTCTCAGGCTCTTCTGACAGTAACCTCAGATAGACAGTAAACTCCCCTACAAGCCATTACTAACAAACCTCTCTCTCTCTCTCTCTCTCTCTCTCTCTCTCTTATATATATATATATATATATATATATATATATATATATATATATATATATATATATATATTATATATATATATATATATATATTAAAATATATATATATATATATATATATATATATATATATATATATATATATATATATATATATGGGAGAGAGAGAAAGAGAAGGAGAAATACGGAGAGAGAGGAAGCGCATTGGATTTTTAGGTCACGATTTTTAGCTAAAGTCCAAAGAAAAAGACGAGTAATTGATCAAAGTTTGTTCATTAGACATTCCGACACAAACTCTCCGAAGGCGGAACTCAGCACATAATCAGACAGCGAAATGTTTTCCCAGCAGCAGTTCTCGTCAGATTTGATGCGACTTTGATCTGCGAATAAGAAGCCAAGGATCGGTTGGCAAAGGAGTGACATTTGCTAAAACTCGCGAAGTTTCAACAATCTTTCAACTAAGTACGATTTGAAGTTTAAAATCCAAAACATTCATCTGCACAATGGAATAAATACTAACAATACTGACGGAAAGTGTAAAAAAAAAAAAAAAAAAAAAAAAAAAAAAAAAAAAAAAAGGAAGAGGAATAGTTAATTAAATTACAAATACAGATTAGAACCGCAAGCTGACATTTAAACATTATTCATAAAGAGAAAATCTGAGTAAATGAAGCACTGAAAGTCCACATTGTAAGCAAAACATGACATGGCATGTAACATGAAAGGGGTGACTACAGTTAGGCAATAATAGAATTCCTCAAAGACATGGTGTCCCCATCTCCCTTCAACCCCCCCCCCCCTCCCTCCCCCCTCGACCTCCTTCACTCGCCTCTCTCAAGTGAACAGGAATATCATTTTTCCCGGTAATTCCATTAGTTCATAATTTCAACCTGTATATCATTGTCGACGTACACCGCTCCACGCGAACTCTGCTGCGACTACAGTGTATTTTACGGGCGATAAAGCCGTCACAAAAACAGGGATTCTACTACATGTCCGTATTGTGTCATATGTCTATCT
>BOPN01009085.1:0-2500 GCA_017312705.2 Penaeus japonicus | reverse complement strand
ATCCCGGCTACTAACCCAATAGACCACGCGACCCACTAAAAGAATTGTCTAACCAGATGCCTTACAACCATCATGGAAATTACCTTTGTGCTCATAGCAAAACACAGAAATAAATCTTAGACCTGATTAGCGCAAAGGCAACACTTCCACCCATGGGCGTGGACGGCTGTCAATTCAAGTAACAGTTTCTCTAAGAACAACTAGAGCGTCTGTTGGAATGAGGTTCCTCCTGACTTCGCCAACTTCGCCAGCTGCCACTGCTGTAGTCCTCCCGTTCTGGGGCCACTGGGAACTCCCGTAGACTTCCTTCGGCCGAGCAGTCGGTGCTGCGGTTGAGCGCAGCATAGAAGTCATCCCAGTTCAGGGAACTGTCCGATTCCTCCTCATCCGCCATAACTGACTCAATTTTGGAAAGCATCTGCAGATCCCTTTCCTTTGTCTCTTCATAGAGTTGCTGCTCCTGCTTGGACACACTCAGGCCGAAGTCGATGACACGGACAGTCACTTGCTCCTCTCGGATGTCAAGACATACATTGCCTTCGTGCAAATCTCCATGTGCAATACCGGCCTCATGAAAGCACTCGACAACGTCTTTCAGCTATGCAATGATGTCCTTCTTCTGGACAGCTGACAGCGAATCGTCCAGCAAGTAGTCTTGCAGCATCACTCCGGCATACCGACTCACTATGGTGTGTTTGTTTCCCGCGATATACAGGGCTTCGATCTGCTGCGTGCTATCACTTGCGTGAGTGACGTGATCTCCTTCACGAGGAGCTCTTAATCCTCTTTCTTCATCACCTTCAACACCAACTTACAGTCGTCCTTTGACACCAGGTACGTGTTTCCGTACATGCCTTCGCCCGGGTAGGAGGTGAAGCCTTCCATGCGTTCCTTAAACTGGGCCAGAGTCCAGACCAGAATGCAATGATCCTCCAGGTGTCTTACGACTGCTTCCATTTAGACTGTTGTCGAGTTTTTACAGACAATTCCCGTGGGCACTCGGCAGCAATGAATTAGAAATTCAAGTCACAAATCAGGATACCGAGGTTATATCTATATGAGGGAGATGGTAGAATGTAGTAACACATTTAATATAGAAATGTAGATTTTACCTCCCTGACCGAGACTCGATCCCAGGTCCTCAGAGTGACAATCCCGGCAATTAACCCAATAGACCACTCGACCCACTAAAAGAATTGTCTAACCAGATACCTTACAACCATCATGGAAATTATAAATTTTAAATTCATTGATGCCGAGTGCCAACGGGAATTGTTTGTAAAACCTCGCTATCACTGCTCTTCTAAGGGTATATAGGTAATTTCCATGATGTAAGATATATATATATATATATATTTATATATGTATATATATATATATATATATATATATATATATATTTATGTATATATACATATATATGAATATATATATTTATATATATATATATATATATATATTTATATATATATATATATACATTTATTTATATATATATATATACATATGCGCGCGTGTATGTGTGTATATTATTACTATGTGTGTACATTATTACTAATATTTTCACTATTGTTACTATCTCATCAAGTAATAAATCACTTTATCATTTTTTTTAATATTTTGGGTAGTAGTGCTATTTCCATCTCCAATTTCATCGCCGCTCTAAAGACCAATATTATTTTATCCTCGTTTTTATCATTTCGGTTATTACGTGTACGATGTTTGCTGTCACAAACATCAGAACATTTTATCCTAAGCCGTTCATGAACAGAAGCTTTATGTTTACCAATGTCATTTTCATTTTTGTAATGAAAAAAATGAAAAGATATCTCATTAAAATATTACATGTGAATAATATCTGAATATACATTTCTCTAAAAGCTTATTACTTTTATAATGCATTCAGCATTAAAAGCACGAATGACATGTAAATTGGAGCTAATTTTACAACAAACATTCAATCAACTTCATAGGATAATTATTGTGTTACCTATGTTGGAAACAGAAAAAGAATACCTTTTAGTTCAACTCTAAAAACAACCATCGCCCTTCAGCCCCATTCTCTTTCTTTCGGCCACACACTTATACAGAAATGACTAAAGAAAAATATCTCATGATTAAGGAACAGAGCGTGGTGCGTACACTCTATATTTATTCTTTAAAAAAATGTAATTAGTCAAGGAAGAGCTTATAATGCTCAGGATAAGAGGAAGGGGAGATCAGAGAAAAAAACAAAATTAGATTTAGACAATAGGATGGAAAGAAATTGAGTTTTCCAAACGGAAACACTACATATTGGAACAGCCTTCCAGTAACGTGCATCAATTTTAAAAGTTACACGATCATCTGAATTTAGCCCATGCACATATCTCTCTCTCTATATGTGTACATATATAGATATACACATAAATACATATACATATATATATGTGTGTATATATATATATATGTGTGTATATACATATATATATATATATATATGTATATATAAGTATATACA
>BOPN01009084.1:32500-35000 GCA_017312705.2 Penaeus japonicus | reverse complement strand
GTGACTTTAATGAACAAATAAAAGATGATAAAACACCCTGAAGGGGCCAAGCAACACGAAGTCCTGAGGGGACGTCGAGCAATCAGAAACATAAACTAAAATTAGATTAATAAAAACAATAGACAACGTCCAGCAAATGTAACTTAGGCAAGTAACGTAAGAGGGCCTGGTACAACCTTGGTCAGGTCTTGTCTGTAGCTGCAGTAATCCAAAGGGTTTCAAGCACAAGCAAAAGTCCAGATAGTACTCGCTTTATTTGTGTCAGAGCGGGTGTTTATATACCCCTCATAGTGACGTCACAACATAGAGGTTATAATACAAAACAAAAGTACAAATAATTAAAATCAATATAAATTAAAAACATCATTCTATACATAAAAGGAAACAACTGTTTTAATAAAACATTTCAAACAATTAATACAAAGAAATAAAAACGACACCTAATAAGCGTGACGTCATGATGTCCGTAAAATAAAGAAATAAATGTCAAATTCAATTATATAAAATTCAATATTAATAATAATTGAAAAGGAATAAATTTAACTATATATTGATAAGTAAATAAACATAAAATAAGCTACCGATTAAAAATCAGTATAAAAAGAACGATCAAATAATTCCTTCAGAAAAAAAAGTCGAATTATTTGATGCTATTAAAGTTCTAATTCAAAATAATATTCATAAAATGCAAATAATAAAATGATTCATAAAACATCGGCAAGAATCCGTATATAGTTGATGATGGCAATTAAAATAATCGTAAACATCGTAATCGTAAACTCAATAAAACAAACAAAATAAAGAGTATTAAGAAAAATCCCGCGAGGGGAGCACAGTCTGGACAACCCTCTGGATTTGTTCCTGCTTCAAAAGATGGTGTCATGGAGGTTTGATGAACCTCCACACTAGCCACTGTGGTGAACGGACGTGTTTTTGCCTCCTCTCCGCCGCCGCCAAACAGCTCAGCAAACCATGACACCTCGTGATCCCGCACAGTCAGAGGGAAATCTGACTACCTTCCCCGGGTCAGTGGGACAGCCAGGGAGCTTTCCCGGTAATTCCTCGAGCAGTAACCCCCAGACTGAAAGGGGACCCTTGGCCCAGGGTATCGTGCCCCCTTCCCAGGGCAACGGGACCTCTGCCCGAGGAAACGGGCCCCTTGGCAACGCGGGTCAAAGCTGCCCTCGCCCATGCAGTGATGGGCACCCCAACGGCAGCCAGGGTAAAGGTCCACCCCCCCCCCCCGCCCAGGGCAAAGGGTGTTTTAGCAGCCCTAGCAAATCCGCCAGCAACCCCTACATTGAAAACAGTGACGACAGTGAAATCAACACAGATAGAAAAGCCATTTATCAGATCGGCAATATTACAATAGTGGTGAACACTATCATGTGCTTCATTGCAACGAAAAAGTATGGGCACGGATGGTCCTGTAGATCAGATTAGGAAATTGTACAGCCCTGATGAGATAGTTAACGCTCACAGTATTGTTTTAAATATCTCAGACTAGAAAAACGAGAAACACAACCAGAGACATTACACGGATGACGAATTTCATTTTGCATACCATGATCGACCAGTGTCTGAATAACAATAATATAGTGTTTGTTACAACAACGACAGACACTCCTGTCAATTGATTGGTCCCTACCAAAGAAAACAAGTATTTCTACGCCATTTGTGAAACTATTCCCCCCCCCCCCCTACACCTTCCTTGGCAGTATCCATGACCAATGCATCTCCTAGCTCTCCCTCACCACCACCATCCTCTCCTGACACTCCATCCCCTCCTCCCCCACCTTCCATGGCAATATCCACAACCAATGCCTCTCCTAGTTCTCCCTCACCACCTCCACCCTTCCCTGACACCCCGTCCCCTCCATCCTTACCCACACCGAGCAAGCAGACTCGCGACCTTGCTGACACGTCAGCCGCCCCCCTCCCGGCGCCATGCAAGCGTTTGCCAAGGAACGCCGAGACATCAACAACTAGTGTGAGGAACGAAGCTCCTACACAAGTAACACGAAGAAGAAGCTACGTTAGAAATAGTAAAAGGAAGAATAAGCAAAAACCTCTTCCACCCAACCGCAACACAACACAAGCACCACGTCGTTATCAACAACTACGTAGAACGAGCGGAAACACATCAAACCCATCAGCAAGACGAGGAAGGTTTCGTCACCGTTACCTCGAGAAAACAAAAGAAAAACAAGGAGGAACGTAGCACACCAAAACCTCTACAAGGTGCCGACCGTCCCAAGGTAGTATACTCATATATCACTAGCTGTCATCCTGATACAAACGAAGAAGATATTGAAGACTTCAATAGCAATTTTGACAGTATATCAAATGTCAAAGCCTTCAAAACTAAGATGACACATGAATATTATTCAAGCTTTACTGTTACTATAAGATGCAAAGAGATCAATTCAGAACTTTTTATAGAATCTGATGTGTTCCCTGATAACATAAAGGTTTTCTTAAACAGAAACAAGTACAAAAC
>BOPN01009084.1:15000-17500 GCA_017312705.2 Penaeus japonicus | reverse complement strand
TACTAGACCAGATTGAATCCTCTTTTCATAAATCTATAAGCGCATTACTTAACTTATATAGTTTTGTGAATTTATCATTACTGTTTTTTTTTTTTACACTGTATACAACTCTTGATAACTTTGTCTTTTTTTAATGAAGCTTATCTTGTCTCCTAACGTTGTTTATAACCTTATCTTTTGAAACACAGTTTTGATTTTTGCCTTTTCTCGACAAAAAAAAAGACATTGTTAATTTTATAACATATATATCTCTTATCATTTACGTAACGTATGCATTTAAATTATTTAATCCCTCAAGACTTTGGAGAAACTTCTCTTGTTTCTTTGTTATGATATTCCCACCTTTGACATTTTTCTGATAATGTTCCGTTCTATTCTGTATATTATTAAACATATCATATAATGTGATGTTATCCGATATTCCTTTCTTACTACAATAATCTGATTACCGATGTATTCAGAAAAAAATAAAAAAAATAGTGATATTGTTTAAACTGATATCTTGACTTCTTAACCATTTTAGACATTCATATATGAGAATAGTTTTAAAAATGTAAGCCATCACCTGTTGTTCACAGAAATATTACAAAACTCTATTTTTTCTAGCTTGGAAATGGCTCAACAGGTCAGAGCCGAAACGTTCTTGATAGAAAAAAAAAAAAAATATTTATATATATAATAAGCGGCAATAACTATAATCATAATGGTTTTATTCATGAGACCTAGTCATATAGCTAATGATCCTGGGAATGATAGTGATGACAATTATGATGAAACTAATAAGTTTGTAATAACGAGAATTACAGACCATGATATAGATCGGTGGTTTTAAACCTGTGTCCGCGGACTCCTATTGGTCCGCAAAGGTAGTACGGGGGTCCGTGGATTAAATTCGAAATTTCTTATATATATATATATATATATATATATATATATATATATATATAAGGATAAGCATATTGAACCTGAAATTCGGAACATAGCATCAGCAAAACAGCATCAACCATCTCATTAATCAGATAGAAATAAAGTATTATTTCTGTACTGTACTTTTGTTTATTTATTTAGTCATTTTTTTATTCTTACATAGTTTCCTATTTTTCCATATTCAGTTACATGTATGATTCTGTTCAAATGAATCTAGTAAGACGAGTTGGTTTCTAGTTTAATAAAGTCAGCATGTTAAGTTGACAGAGCTTTCAATATCCTGGGGTCCGTGGGAGAACTCCTTTAAATAAAAAGGGTCCTTGGTAGTAAAAAGGTTGGGAACCACTGATCTAGGTAAGGATATTGGCGATGATGATGATGATGATGATAGTAGCGGTAGTAGTAGTAATGCTATAATGATAATGATGGTGGTAGTGTTGACGATGATGATGATGATGAAAATGATGGTGATAATAATGATGACAATGTAATGCTGATGATGGTGATGTCGCGGGGTATAAGGCTCCGTAGCCACAATATACTATAATTAGTGGGTTCCTGCCGAATTAATTTCTATGAATTGGTAGCGTGTAGAAATCAATTGACACCCCTGGATTAGTTTTTAGTAAATGAATAAGCTGCCATATGAAAAAATATGAAACCGTGAAAAATAAATCTTAATGAATATTCTTCAGTATTGTATAAAGTATAATATATGAAGACTGGTTCATATTTATAATTAAAAATAAAGAATCATGTCCAGCTCCTATGAAAAACAAATACCGTCAGGAAACAGAACTTAACTTGTATTATTATGGTGATGTGACGCTTCGATGTGCTGAGTCTTCCATCGGCCGGCTAATTAAAAAAAATCACACAGGAGGATAGCGAAACACCGTTGTCTGGCTGAGAATGGATCTCTTTCCCGCTCAACGCGGCTTATATTTATAACTTTCGTGACGTCATAAGCCACGTCGAACATCGATTAATAAAAATAAAATATATACATAAATGCAAAAGAAAAGCCACAAAATTCATACAAAATCATCATCAGGAGACAGTAAAACTGAGAAAATTATTCATTCACACTGTAATAAACTGAGAGAAATTAAAACAGTAAAGTAATGCCTAAAATTGATATTTCTTAAAACAAAAACAAAGCCACTGTAGGTGAAAAATAACTAAAAATTAAGGTAAAAATTAATGACAATAAAAAAATGGCATAACAGGTTAAAGAAATCAAAGATGAAGCGTGAACAAATATACTTGTAAATGAATCGCAGACGAAAGTATGGAGTGAAAGGGCAAACTCAAACAAATGCGAAAAAAACAAACGAAGCATAAAAACAAATAAAAGGCAGACAAAAAGAAAATAAGGTAGCAGCCGAAGATCGCACAGTAAGGCGAAACGCGTGAGACGACGGGAGATGAACGGGAGATGACTGGGAGATGTGAGGCTGCGGGATGCCACCTTACAGTGATAATGATGCTGATGATGATAATGTAATGATGATGATGATGATGATGGTGATGACGGTGTTGGTGACGATGGTAATGATAATGATGACTATAC
>BOPN01009083.1:20000-22500 GCA_017312705.2 Penaeus japonicus | reverse complement strand
ATCTAATTTGATTAGTTCTTGTAAAGTTCTATTGCTAGAATAATGCTTGAGAAGAACAAAACAAAGAACAAAAATCAAATAACTGAAAATACGCTGATTACAAAGAATAAGCGGAGCCACGCATCTGGCAACGCTATCCAGGGTAGACTGTAGCAACAGAAAAAAAAATCTACATCTTTTCTCTGCCTCAATTCCCCTTTGAGTCAGTGGAAATTGTGTTTACACTTTTTTTAATTTTTCTTATGTTGCACATATACTCCGCTAATTACCATAGCAGTTGACCCGGCTGGTGATTTTAGATAATCAATCAATGAACCTGATCATTATTGTTAAATGTTTGTCGCGTTGGCCACATTGCCTCCAGGCGCTGCAGCCTCCACGGAGTGTCAGTCGCGCAGATCCTACTTCTCTCCCTCCTCCAGTCTCTCTCAGGACCCAGCAGTCTCCTTTCCTTGGATTCATCTCTCTCTCTCTCTCTCCTTGGCCTCCCCGTGTCTCTGCTTGGATATTTCCTTCCCGCAAGTCGTGCCAGGGAGACAATTCCGTTATTATTGCCTTCGTTATCTTAACGAAGCCATCGCAATAATTCTTCCTACTCTCGTGATAAAATTGCTCAATTAATTTCATCTTTGTTTTATGTCTGCGGGTGATTGCTTACCTAATGCTATCACGAAGGGTTTGGAGGCTCTCAGTCGCCGCCTGATGAAAGTGTTAGTGATAGCATTAGGAAAGAAACAATGCATTAGCGCTTCCATTGCGCTGGATTCAAATTCAATATCGCGGAGGAGGCCCGGAAATGAGGTAATCACATCGTGCTCCGAATGCCGGTGTTTTCAAAGCCCGCACAGCCCGGATGCATTCGCCTCCGTATGCGTTTAGGTCTGATTGCGTGCGCGTCTCTCCTCTGATAATGATACAGAAGAATACGATTTTCATTTTTGAGTTCCAGACTCATGCTTTTAGACAGGATACCGTTTGCTGTTCTTGGAAGGAAAACAAGCGATATGGAGTTCTGATGATGTCAATCACTTTTGTCGCCATTCGTTGATGTTTCTCCACCTAAGATAAATTTGCGCCTGATGTAAATATTGATAACGACTTTAATAATCTTCTGCTTAATGGCTAAGAATATAACGACGATGATAATAGCGACGCGAAAGGGGATATTGGAGATGCTATGTTCAGTCAGTAGTAATAGGGACATTATATATATCATAGCCATTTGCATGATCATGTTAATTTTAATCATTGATGTATTATCACACAGGAAGATTACTGCATTGTAATATTATAAATATATTGTAAATATCAGTAATTGTGTTACTACTGATAAATGGTTTATTTTCTGATCTTTACTCTGGTCCTTTACATTTTCCATTTACTTGTTTTTTATTTCCTCCCTTGCACTCAACCTCGAATGCATTCGTTTTGACATTTCCCTTTGGATTTCCTTCTGCTTTTGGACGATCTGTGCGCTTTCGACTACCGATCTGTTTCACACTCGAGCGAGCCCCTTTCTCCCTTTGAAGTTCGGGGCGTTTAGAGAAGGAAGCGAACCATCAGGGAATACAGGAGTCGAATAAATCACACGGAAAACGCCTCGTTGGGCGCTTTTTGCACCTGCAGCGGCGCCCACTCCTTTCCCTCCTCCCTCCCTCCCTCCCTCCCTCCCTCCCTCTGCCAGTGATTTTACCACTTCTCCCACTTCCTGCCACCCTTTCCCCTTTCCTTCTTCGCCATATCACCCCTTTCCCATACCCCGTCACCCCTCCTTATCCAGGGGCTGTACCTCCCCGCCCCCCACTCCCCCTCCTCCCTCCCCTGGGTTCTTTGCCTCGCTCCCTTGCCGACTCTGAAACTCCGGTGCTTTTGATCTCTTTTGCCTCCCCTGAATTTTCACAAGACTTAAACATGCAGCGAAGGTCGTAACTTCTGAGAGATATCTTGGGAGGCATTTTGAACCCTGGGGCGTGGAGGGCCCTTGGGGATTAGGGGGAGGGGGCAGACGTATAGCCGGACAGCTGCTGTAGTGCAAACTGATTTTCCTTTAATGTTATGGGATAAATCAGGTCGAAAGGAAGAGATGGAAGGGTAGGCAATAAGAATAGAAAATAGAAAGGACAGTCAAGAAACGAAGGCTTAAGGAAAGTTTCGGTAAGGTCTCGGGAATATATAACATATAAAAGTATAAAATTGGATTTTTAGGATATGTGTACGTATATATATATATGTGTGTGTGTGTATATATATATGTATATAATATATAATATATGATATATATATAATACACACACAGACACACACACACACACACACAAACACACACACACACATATATATATATGGAATATAAAATATACATGTATATCAGGGAAAGGGAAAGTCCCTAGGTGTGGGAGCTCCCTAAGCAGAGGAACTACCAAACATCCTAAGAAATAGCTTGTCAACCTGAAAAGATGGACACCCTGAGACAATGGAATTGTCAAGGAAGCCGTGCAAA
>BOPN01009083.1:0-2500 GCA_017312705.2 Penaeus japonicus | reverse complement strand
CAACCAATGTGCTATGAGACCTGTTCCTTGCATAATCCGTGACCATCAACTCTATATGAGTACCTGGCCCAACTCTCTGAGGGTCATCCCGCCCGTTAGGTTGTCTCCTTTGGAAACAACCTTAGTTATCGGTGGCCATGGTACGGCCATACAACTCAATAAATATTGGCAAGTCGGCAGCACAAAGGGATTCATACAAATACATAACCATACAAATCACATATATCACTGTATTATAATCCCATTATAAAACAAAGTAAGCTTAATTAGAACATGTTACATGATCAAATCTGAGAATACTGAATCACAATTACGGTGATGGGCATAATAAACAGAAATGTATGTATTCTACACAATAAACTAAAATAGAAAACGGATAAGCATGTTACAGTGTCAACTATTTACATTCATGATTACACATGATATGTAACACTGCAACCCCCAAAACTGTAATATAGGAATAACACTCATGGCCCCCCCGATATATGCCTTGATCCCCACTATTTCACCTTTACCCAACATCCATAATTTGCCAAGACACTGGTTCTGAAAGCCGAACACGTACTAAAAATTACGAATCCTCTTAACTCAGACATAAAAGGCAAAGGCCATCACTTAGCTTGAGTAAATTCAGTATATCGTAAACATTTCCTAATGTTCTGCCAAAATAAATCTTTAGTATAAGCTGCAAATATACATACCATATTAAGATGCTATACACGTGTTTTGAATGTTCTATAAAACCCTTGTCTGAGTCCGCCTTGTGTCAGATGCTTCTAAAACAAAATCCGCACTAGAAGCGCGCCAATAGATAAATAAATAAATAAATATAAATCTATCTATCTATCTATCTATCTATCTATCTATCTATCTATCTATCTATCTATATATATATATATATATATATATATATATATATATATATATATATATATATATAATTCATTCCAAAATTTCTGCTCGTCACCTTATCCCTATAATCTGGTATCAACTTTCAGGAAAATCTAATTTGTTTCTGGCTTAACCCTATTACGTGATCTTGGGAAGTCGAGGGGATTTTCATTAACACGTCGAGCCTTAAGCGCTGCACAGACCTTGCACCGTCATAACTTCATTACTCGTAATCGCATCGCGAATCTTGGTAAACATCGAAAGAGTTTCGAATACTCTCTCTCTCTCTCTTTCTTTCTTTCTTTCTGTCTCTTTCTCTCTATCTCTCTCTCTCTCTCTCTCTCTCTCTCTCTCTCTCTCTCTCTCTCTCTCTTTCTCTCTCTCTCTTTCTCTCTCTCTCTCTCTGTCTGTCTTTCTTTCCGTCTATTTGTTTTCTCTCTTTCTCTCTCTCTTTCTGTTTATTTGTTGTCTCTCTTTCTCTCTCTCTCTTTCTTTCTGTCTCTTTCTCTCTCTCTCTTTCTGTCTGTCTCTCTCTCTTTCTCTCTCTCTCTCTCTGTCTGTCTTTCTTTCCGTCTATTTGTTTTCTCTCTCACTCTCTCTTTCTTTCTGTTTATTTGTTGTCTCTCTTTCTTTCTGTCTATCTGTCTCTCTCTCTCCCTCTTTCTTTCTTTCTTTCTCTCTCTATCTCTATCTCTCTCTCTCTCTCTCTCTCTCTCTCTGTCTATTTGTTGTCTCTCTTTCTTTTTCTTTCTCTTACTCTCTTTTATCGTTATTATCATCATCATCACCAACGTTATCACCGTTTTAGCATCATTATTATTATTATTATTATTATCACCATTGTCATCATTGTTATTATCTTTATCATTGTAAGTAACTCCATGAATGTCATTATTATTAATATTATCATTTGTGTTATTATAATTTTCATTATTGATAGCAAGATTACCATCCTCATCATTAACATCTATGATCATAATCATCATCGTCGTAAGCACTGATATCATTAACATTTTCATTATCATGATTATCAATAATCGCATTATCATTATTTCTATCATCACCCTCATTACCATCACCATTATCATCGTCATCCTATTACTATCATTATCATCATCATCATTTTTATCATCATTATCATTGTTATCATCCCATCCTCAATTACTTTTTCCTAACTCTAATATCAGTTGTGATTACTGGTACTCTTGACATGGCCTTTATTCATTTATTAAACAATATTTGAATCCCTGGCCAAAAATAGAGCAAATGTAATAAAACATCTGTATTCAAACCCTTTCAAAGCGGATCAAAGATTTTAATCAAAAGTGATGGCTATATTAAGCTCCTGTGCACTTTGGGGCACATTAACTGTTTTGCATATAAGATACTTTTATCAGATAACATACAAATGATTCCTTTGGTATGAATAAAATATCGTTATATATACAAATATACATACATATATATATATATATATATATATATATATATATATATATATATATATATATATATATATATTTAGAGAGAGAGAGAGAGAGAGAGAGAGAGAGAGAGAGAGAGAGAGATGTGTCTGTGTGTATGTGTGTGTGTGTGTGTGTGTGTGTGT
>BOPN01009082.1:27500-30000 GCA_017312705.2 Penaeus japonicus | reverse complement strand
TGATAGGGAGGTGGGGGAGGGGGAGGGGGTGGAAGTGACATCCTCATGACACTCAACGAAGAGGGAACTGCAAGCGACTCGACAGGCTTCAAGCTTCCCCCTTGACGCTTCGAGGCCAACCATCTCTCCCACGCCGCCATTCTCGCAGCGGTTAAAGGTGGGCGAGTGAGAGCGGGGTTGGATCGTGCATGTTTAGACACGTTTGGAAAGGCGGACGCGGTCATGAAAAATGCAAATACACACGGACATTTTTCTGATATGTATATATATAATATATATATATATATATATATATATATATATATGTATATATATATGTATGTATATATATATATATATATATATATATATATATACATATATATATATATATATATATATATATATATATATATATATATATATGTATATATATATATATGTATGTATATATATATATATATATATATACATATATATATAAATATATATATATATATACATATATATATATATATATATATATATATATATATATATATATATGTGTGTGTGTGTGTGTGTGTGTGTGTATGTGTGTGTGTGTATGTATATACATACATACATACATATATACATATATATATATATATATATATATATATATATATATATATATGCATATATGTATATATATATATATATATATATATATATATATATATATATATATATATATGCATATATATATCTATATATATATATATATATATATATATATTATATATATATATATATATATATATATTGTCAGTTCTGTAATTCTCCATCCTCAGTATCTGTTTATGCCTCACGTATGTGTTCGGAGAAAGTCACCGTCCGCCGCTCTGTGTTCACTGAGAGCAGAAAGAGACTTCACAGAGCTATAGAATAATCCTTATTTAATCTGTATTCATTTTCCGATCTAATTTCATGCCTGACTTCATTTTATTCGAGCTACTTTGTAATAGATATTAATTAAGGATATGTGCCCCAGGAAATTAGTTCATTAATGAGACTGATATTGTTTTTGTCTTCGATTATTAACATTTAATGAGTCTGTTTTTAATGTCACGTAATGAATGACTTTCGTCTCGCTGTTATAAAAATGCATAACAATTTAATATTTAAGTTTTGGTGCCAACCATCTTATGTGTGAAGTTTGTCATAATTCATAATAGCTTTCGTACCCTAGTTCATAAATCATATGTACCTTAATATATAAAAATAAATGTCTATTTCGTTGCTTTAATGTCCAACTTAGAGATATTGGTGTGTGATTGTGCAATTGCAATATGATTGTTAATGCTCTGCAATATGTATTATCAATGACCGTTGCCTCAGCATTCCATTTAACTAAGGAGTTGAGACGTGAATATGCAATCTATTATCGACAAATGTTGATGCCTTTCAGTAGAAGGGGACACACCAACTGTTTTCGCATGCTAGTGTCCACATAAATACATTTATATATAAGTGCGCACACACACACACACACACATACACGCAAACACATTCTATACATATGGATCGAATGATATTAAGGAATTTCTTATCAATGTAAAGGATAAAACAAATCATCGTAATTCTACGTACTTAAGATTTTATTGCCGCCTATTTTATGCTCTAGTTTCATTTCAGGGATTACTATTATATTTTTTCTCTCTGTTTGTTTCTTGTGTTGTGTACATTTTTGTTCTTATCTAAGTGGGAGGCTCGATGCAGCGAGAAGTTTGTTCCCGCAATGCGAGTTCGGGAAAGCGAAGTATATTCCACCGGAAAAAAAAAAAAGTTTTCGCCGCAAAAGTTTCGGAACGACCTCGGGAAGGCAACCCACGCGGCGCCATGTGGCTCTCTTTGCGAAATATTCGATACACTGAACAAATAATTCGGTGACGGAATTTGGCCAACCTCGAAAGTGACATTTAGAATACACTTTTTTTTTTTTTTTTTTTTTTTTTTTTTTCTGTGTTTTAATGTGGATCTTTGATTTATTTTTTATTTTTATTCAGAAGCTAATCTAAACAGTCAGCTTGTATGAACAAATATATGTATATATTTTTCGTTCGAACCCCCTCTCCACACACAAATATACACTAAAAAAATTCTACAAAACTTTTTTCGTTCACAGATGATTGCTTTGATATCAACAAAGTGAAAACAACACCTAATACACGTTATACTAAATTACACAAACACACACACACACATTCACACCTGCACACACGCACAAACACACCCACCCACTCTTACACACTCGCAAATTCCTCAGCATTATGTAAAAGTGAATAACACTCAACCCATAACTACAGGCCTATCCCTCATAACACGCCATACATCAAGCCCATCCATACATCACACGGTTCGTAGCGCTCGTCAAATGGTTTACACAAGGCGATGGGGATAGCCTATGGGGCCATGTTGCTACACACTACACGTTATAGCCGCATGATATCAGTGATCCAACTATCACTGCCTCTGCCATATACACACACAAGCGTTT
>BOPN01009082.1:15000-17500 GCA_017312705.2 Penaeus japonicus | reverse complement strand
CCCATGTTAAACAAGACGATATTTCACCTTCTCGGTCCCAGTCGAGTCCTATATATAGTAGACACTCGCAGTTCCGTCCCCGAGGATAAAATCGGAATTTCTAGGTCGCTTTTCACGCCCTCGTTTCCTTGACGACAACGGTTGGGGAAAAGTAGCGAGTGAAAAGAGATCATGGTGTGTTACTTCGGTATCACCCGCCCGTGTTATTCTGTGTATTGGTTTAGGAAAACTGAAATAGACAGAGGAAAAGGAAACAAGTGTGGCCACTATAGGATATCAGACAATGGCTTAGTAATAAGATCCTATGGCAATGGTCAACTATACTAATGCAGATTAAGACATTGTGTGCGTTTCGTTAGCCAATGCACTTCCAAAGTTAATTTTCGACTCATTAGTAAACATTACGGACTCTGTATGCAGGCGCTGTCGCAGTACATACAGTACATTTACCCAGTTGGGAAGTTTACAGAATGGAACTTTGGTGGAAATTAAACCTTTGAGATACAGTGACAGAAATTGGTTTTGTTGTTGTTATTATCATTATCACTATCATTATGTTTATTATTATTATTATCATTATTATTATTGTTATCATTGTTATCATTAGAATTATTATTATTATTATCATTGTTCTTATTGTCATTGTCATCATCATCATCATCATCATAACTGTAATTGTTGTTTAGTCATTATTGCCATCATAATCATTATTATTGTTATCATCATTATGATGTTAATATTATCATTATTATCATTATTTCTATTATTATCATCATCATTATTGTTATTGTCATTGTTGTTATCATTATCATTATTATCATTATCATTACTATTATTATTATTATTATCATTATTACTATCATTATTATCACTATCATTATAATCACTATCATTATTGTTGTTATCATTAAAATCATTAGTGAAAGTATCATCATCATTAATATTACAATCTTGATTTATGAGATTTACGATTTATGGCTGATGAATTATACAATATGATACTGCTATCTTCCCAGTATCAACAACGGAAATGTAGTTCATATGAATATAAAAAAAAGCTGTAAATCATCCTTCGGGCTGTAATCAATATACGTTGGAGCGGTTATTGCAACCATCAAATCATTAGCAACATGGCAACGTCTTTGCAACGAATGCAGTTAAGACTAGTAAGCTCAACAAGGTCTCCACATTGGGAGCGACAATTGAAAGAAAGAAAGAATTAAATCAATATGCAAATTGCCAAAGTGACGTTAATGCAACAACAAAAACAACAAGGACAGCAACAAAGGAACAATAAATCAGTGATAGATTTCTTGCCACCTTTTGCAAGATTCCTGTTTTTCCAATGATAAAGATATATGCGTATTTTTACAAAGTTTTTTTTTCGAAAGTGATAAGGACAAAGCTGACGAATGGAAATATAATGAATCGTAATTATGCGCTGATAATGATAATAACGAAAGTACTAATGGGAATAATATTGATGATGGTGATGGGAATGAAGATAATGGTAATAACAGGAACAAGAATGTGATGAAAAAAACAATATTTATATTATATTGATCATGATAATAAAAAAGATAATGCCAAGGTTAATAGCAACATAGTAGTGTTGATACATTAATATATTATTACACGAAAAAAGAATGACTGCTTGCCATTGAACGGAGATGTCCGCGTTACAATATATTCCCATTTTATCTGAAATTATATTAACATACGTATTACTTATTGTGACGTCCAATAAAAACAGGTGTATCGATATATTCCTTTTATTCGATGTAATAAGGCCCTTGCAAAATTTATATCGGCTGAATATGCATTACGTTGCTTATGCAAATAATATGAGAACATTATGTCTGCATTTTACATTTGCAAGTAATAAAGGGTATGAATATACATATAAGTTAAAAAAGAAGAAACGGCGAGAAATATAGCGCATCGGAATGCATAATAATAAAAAAAGTGAAAATATACAGATTGTTTTCCTCGTTTACTCCTTTGAGAAAACTATTTAAAGTTTCGCCTCAGGATGAGAATAGGACGCAAGGAGATTCCTACATCACATGCAAATGTCTTCCTCGCATTCAAGGATTCCGGAATCTAATATATGGAAACGCGTGCAGTTCTAATGGCCGAAGTCGAGGGGCAATGCACAATGCAATGCCCTGGTACTGGATGTAATGTAACTTTCATGACTAGATTTAAGGGAAGTTTGCAAACTGCAACGATGTGGAAGCATAGGGATCTCCTAAGTGATGGGATCCTAATAACAATTTGCAACACATAAACACAAGTTACAACTTCCTTTACACGAGGTCGGATTGGAGAGCTATTGAAGACTTTATCGTTGTTTCGTAAATCAGATATATTTCTCATCATAATCAGGTAGGTTCGCTTTCACTCATATGGTACGTAAGCACGAAGGGGGTCAAGGAGGGGAAGGGGGGTTCTGGCAATGTGCAGGTAAGGGGGGAGGGGGTAAGGAACATCCAGATGA
>BOPN01009082.1:5000-7500 GCA_017312705.2 Penaeus japonicus | reverse complement strand
TCACTTATTATCCTCAATAGCATTACCATTATCATTTTTCTTGTCATTAGCATTATCATCATTATTATAACAATTATTATCATTGACATTATCATTATCGTCATTATTATCATCATTATCGCTACCATTATCATTATAATTTAACTGTCATTATCATCATCATCATCGTCATTATCATTATCATTGCAATGGGTAATCACTAACTCCGTAGAGCAACATGATGTTAGGTTCGGTAGCGTGTTACCCAACTACGCGTCATTTCCACAGTGTGGGTCAGGCGCATTATAGAAGATGCCTCTCGGGTGATAAAAGAATAAAAAGATGTCAATACCCTTATCCTGTAACCACCATTTAAGATAACACTCAACTGACTAACTTAAAAGGCAACTTATAAAGGGGATCATCAGTATCATACATTTATCAATACAACCATTCAAGTAAAACTGATATTTAAAGACAACACACCATGCACTTACTTGGTAAAATAGAGGATAGAACCATAGAGCACGAGAAACTGTCAGCCAAGTAATAATCCAAGAACTGTTTGTCCATTTGCAAAGCCTGAGAACACTCTCCCGTTGACTGCCCTGGCTTGACCTTATATACTGGTAGTTTCCTGTACATATGGTGATGTTCTACTTATAATTCGCTTACATTCTATTTTAAAAGTGTAAAAGTGTGTTTGAAATTAAGCTTTAAAAATTATGATATAAAACGGAAAATAAAGCACATACAAAAATGAGCACATAAAAGCCTTTAAACAGGAAAGTAGGGAAAAATGAAAGAAGGAATCCTTGTGGGGAGAACAGAGAAAACACGATGAGATAAACAGAGGAAAAATGATGGTAAGGAGTTTTAGTCGAGAAAAAAGAGACGAGATCAAGGTAAGGTAAGAAGAGAATATTAGGTTAGTAATGTATAAGTAGTGTTGTGTAGAATAATAGTAATGCAGATATAGACGTAGAACACGGAGCAATTAGAATGGTAAGTAGAAGGAAAATGAAAACACTTTATTCTTATCAAAACAAACACACACACAGAAGAGCAAAGCCAAATCATCTTGCAGGGCGAAGAAGTCCGTAGATTCGTCAATGACCTCAGGGGACAGGCGGCCTGAAGTCTGTGGGATGACACACCTGATGTCAGGAGAAAATTCACTGCAACCAATCATGATTATTATCCTTATCAATATCATTACAATTATCATTATTATCTATGTATAGGGTTATCTTTGTTATGATCATTATCATTATTATCATTATTGTTATCATTTTACAAACCTTATCATTATGATGATGATAATAATCACGATGATAACAATGATAATGATAATAACAGCAATGATGTTAATAATGGTGAAGGTGATTATGGTAATATCTAATAACAATATAAGCATTACTATTATTTTCACTATCATCATTACTACTATCAGTAGCATTGATATTACTATATTGTATTTAGGTATGTCTCCAACCTTAATAAAACTGATCAATATGAATAAAAGAAAAGTTTCTCCCCATAATAATTTGCAAAGGCAACGCGGAAATGCAAATGGGTCTCTTTATAACTAGGTATGAATATTTACATGTATTATCCCCTGCTACGAAATGTATGTCTTTTTTCTTTAGCGTTCCGTTTTCTATTCGTACTATGTTGTAAGGTGGACTTAGCTTTTGAGAGATATTTCGTCTTTTGTTTTTCATTTCCTGTTTAGAGGTTGATAGGATAAATGGTGGAAATATCTTCATTTGATACTTTATTTGATGTTGTTTTGATTAATATTATCTTTTGCTTGTTTATTTTTTGTATGAATGGATTTTTTGTAGTTATTGTTATCAGACTGTAGCTATTGCTACAATTATCGTTATGAATGATGATGATATGAATAATAATCATATATATTTCTTGTAATGATGGTAAAATTAACAATGATAATGATGATAAATGACAATGATAGTGATAGTATTAATGATAATGATAATAATAATGGTATAATGATAAAGATGATGATAATAGCAATGACAGTAATAATCGTAATTATGTTAAAAAATAACGATAATGATGAAAATAATGATAATGATAAGAATAACAATAATAATGATAATAGAAAAAAAATTATATCAGTAATGGTAATAATAATAATAATAACAATGATGGTAATGATAATGATAACGAGAATAACACTAATGATAAAAATAACTAACGATAATGGTGATAATAATGATAATAAAACCGCACCAATAGTAATGATATCCATGATATCAAGAGTGATAAAAACAATAATGACATCAATGGTAATAGTTATAAATATATATATATATATATATATACATATATATATATATATATATATATATATATATATATATATATATATATATATACATACATATATATATATATATATATATATATATATATATATATACATACATATATATATATATACATACATATATATATATATATATATATATACATATATATATATATATATATA
>BOPN01009081.1:35000-36792 GCA_017312705.2 Penaeus japonicus | reverse complement strand
TATATATATATATATATATATATATATATAATCTGACCATACCCTCTTTAGCAAAGCAAATGCATTTGATCACCTGGGCTATTGGTATAGAAAAAAAATAAACATAACCTCTCGTATCTCATGTTCACCTTCGTAGCTTTCATGTCATACATTCATAAAAGTGTAAAAAGTCGTGTTGGACATCACGTGTGTCATGTGTTCGCTGTAAACACGCCATGGTCATGAAAGGGAAATACATGACTGGTTTAACAGAGAGAGGAGGTCATCACAGATCATCACACCGTTTTTCTTCTGTGATTGCAACGGAGGATTTAAGAATTATTATTTTCTCGTGTCGTTTCCATTTCATTCGTCGTCTTTCATCTTAATTGCATAATCAAAGGAGAAGGATCAGCTGAAATAGCGGTTTGATTACTGAAGGTGTATGATCGTTATCCTATTTGATTCGGTGCCAGGAAACGTTGAAAATTAATTATATATATGTATTTTTTTTTTTTTTTTTTCATTATAATCATCATTTTATCAAATTACATGAGCATTTTGTTGACAGCGACTCTCGGTAGAGGAAAGGACCTCCAGAGCAGTGGCTGGGAAGTTTGCCATCGTCGAACCGAAGTACTACATAAAAGCTATAATTGCGAAAAACTTCACCAATTACTTTGGTTACACGCCTCTTCACGTCGGGAGAAAAGAATATGATATCTTTGCAGGGTTGGCTTTTGGCTATAGGTAAGGGTATGTCTGATCTGAAAGATTTTTATTTATTTATTTATCTATTTATTATTTATTTATTCATTTATTTTATTTTTATTATTTTTTTTTTTGTATGGTAGCGGTTTTGGAATGAAATGCTTTCATGATAGTAAAGGTGAGAATTATTGTGGTTATGTTTCATTTCCTTTTTTGTGTTTATGCTACTGTGTTTTTCTTTATGTTTGGACCATTAGAATCTATGGCTACAATTGTGATATTGATATTGATTTTTAGTTACGGTAAAGCAGGTTTAAGGCTCATGGAACAGTAATGAACATGATGATAATGCAAGAAGGAACACATTTTTCACATACTGCCTGAACTCGTGGACTGCCAATATACTCATCTGAAACATCACACATTTTTTCCTGCTTAATCCTGTATAAGTTTTCACAAATCTGGAGATACGACTAAGCCATTAATCTAAAATGCCGGAAACGAAACGAAAAGAACCACCCAACAATAATTCACCACGTCAATCTTTCCAACTTTATTGTCTTCGTTTTGTGTCCCTCTTACGTCCCTTAGACGAGGGGCGCCCTTCCTCTCCAAATTCAGCCAGATGAAGCAGCGCATGGTCGAGGCGGGCCTCATGAAGCACTGGATCGACGACGTCTTCAAGGATTATTCTCTCAAGGTTCGAATGGCGAAGCTCAACTCGGGAGAGGTGGATCTGTTTCCGCCGGGGGTGAGTTTTATAGGAGATTGGCACACGCATGCTCACACAGGTACACATGCCCACTTGTATGTGTATGCACACGGACACACACACATGGCGAGAACATTTGCCATTGTAGAACTGCAAGCACGCACGTGCACTTACACGTACACAAACACACACACACACACACACACACACACATACACACATATATACACACACTTGAAGACTCCTGTGAAACTCTTTCCTACTTTTAGAAGTCTCCTTGCTATGCAGTGACTCTCGACAAATTGTTTAACATGTCAATAACATGAAGAGTGCCGCAAGAGTCCCGAGAAAGTACCGAGGACCATAAAGAAATTATTAGGGTGCAATTAT
>BOPN01009081.1:10000-17500 GCA_017312705.2 Penaeus japonicus | reverse complement strand
AAATTGGAATAATGTTCAATTAATTCACAAATCGTCTAATGCGTATGAAAGAAAGATGCTTGAATCTCTTTTAATTAAAAAGATTCCCAATATTAATTTGAGTGCTGGTCAATGGGGATTGGATGATCTTACCTCCTTTTTAGTGGGAAAAGCTTTCCCTAGATTAATTGACCTTAAACATCCTTCTGTGACCTGAGTCAGCCCTTGTTCCTACGGTCATCCTTTCTATATATATTCTTGTCTAAATTTACTTCCTCTATTCATTTTTTGGATTGCTTTCGCCTGAAGAGGAACTTTCATGAAAAAGTTCGAAACGTCGCAAGTTTTTCCTTTCTTTTAGTGGCAGTGTTATTAATTCTGTTATGTGCACGTTACTGTGTTTTTTGTGATTCATATATATATATATATATATATATATGTGTGTGTGTGTGTGTGTGTGTGTGTGTGTGTGTGTGTGTGTGTGTGTGTGTGTGTGTGTATATATATATATATATATATATATATATATATATATATATATATATATATAGAGAGAGAGAGAGAGAGAGAGAGAGAGAGAGAGAGAGAGAGAGAGAAAGAAAGAGAGAAAGAGAGCGATGACGAATACATAGAAAGCGGAAAGGGGGAAGTGACCGAATGAGAACCGAGATGAGAGGAGAGCGAAGAAAAGGTGAGAGAAAATTGAGGCTAGGGTCTTGGGGTGGGTGGATGGGGTGCGGGTTGGGATGGGGGGGGGGTGCTTGGAGAAGGGTTAATTTCCTAAGGGGGGATCATTACGTGGATGTAAACTGTTAATGGAATAGAAAAAAAATAATGAATACAATATTATAGTCACTCTTCTTCATTTGTAGTTTCCTTTAAGAGAAAAAAAAGTGGGACTAGAAAAACAAAATGAAAGAATTATGAGACACATATCACCTTGTAAGGAGGAGAGGGCCTTTCTTACGTGCATGTCACAGTAGAAAGATCATCAATCAGTTGATTTATATCATTCGAAAAGAGTACATTATAACAAGTGTAGAATAGATTTGAAACAATACGTATGATTTCACAAAGTGTGAGATGTAATAGACGTAATTCCATTTTCGATGAGGAAGATTTTGTAGTCAGTAATTTCCACTTGCACTTCATCCATGCTTTTCTTAAACACTTGTTGATATATTTGTATATTCATAATTAGAACGAACTATCAAACTGATTAAAAGGAAAGAGGACTACCAGATATAAGAATATAAAATTTAAAAAAATGAAGAAAACTAAAAGAAAACGAAAAAAATAACAAAAGAAACCAACGAAAAGATTTAAAAAAAGGAATAACCCCTAAAAAAACAAAAAACAAAACAACAAACAACAACAAAAAACACGTATCGCTATAAAAAGAAATTTCAAAATGAACAATACATAACAGCCTCTTCGTGAATAGAAGGAAAGAACATCAAAGTATTTCACCGAGTGTCTATTCCACAAAGGTACTTAATGGACACCCACGTCTCCAGTAAACAAATGAGAAGCTTGTTAGTACGAGGGATACTGTTAAAGTTATTATGCAGAGTGGGAAGACACACAGCTGCGGAAGGGAAGTGTTTCGTAAGCTTCTTATTTGTTATCATATTAATGCAAGAAAGTGGGGCGTAATAATAGTTGTTTTGGTTGATCCTTGATGTTTGGTTTTCTTTTCTTGTTCTTTCTTTTTTTCTTGTGTGTCTTTGGTTGTGTTGTGTGTAGGGGAGAGGGGGGGGGGGTGTTTGTGCGTATGTGTGTGTTTGTGTTTGTGTGTGTGTGAATGTGTTGGTAGATGTGTGTGTGCTGTTGCGTTGAAAAAAAAATAGAACGGGAGAGGAAGAGAAATAGAGAGAGCGGGGGGTGGCAGACCAAGAGAGGGAAAGACGGATAAATAAAAATGTATAAAAAAAAAAAATGAAAGAGAGAGTGACAGCAAGTATCAGGGAGAGATAAGAAGAAGAAGAAAAAAAAATACTAGAGGGAGGCAGATGGAGAGCTGTCTTATCGATTTCCACAGCACGCACAGTAACTTTTACTCGTGGCATAACGTTTTTTCTTTCCATTCGCCCAAAAGAAATTCACGACAGAATTTTTCGGCACAAAAATAAACCGCAAATATTCCAGCGAAGAAGAAAAAGAAGCTTTAAGATGATTCCCAAGACAAATCAATATGTGGGACACGGGGCTACTTATGTGGAGAAAAAGTCAATATTGCCAACACACCTTTTGTCCCATTGTGATTACAGATTTGAGTGAAGAGGGAAGAGGGGGGGGGGGAGAAAGAAGAATTTGGAAGAAGGAAAAATTATTTGAACTTTTTAATGTTAGCCATAGTTCAGTCCAAATTTTACCCCGAAATAATTACCACTTAATTTCGCAATTATCATTGATTTTGTGCTTCATTTCTCAAAAACTTAATCAAGGTATAAGTAATTAGAACAATTGCTAATATCAGATCATATTTCTTAAGCTCTTGCTGTAGACAGATGTTGAAGATTAGATCATATAATCAGATCAGTCTTATTAGTAGGTTTCATTAAATTTCGATGTTCATTGTGGATGTATATACGTATATATATATATATATATATATATATATATATATATATATATGACTTGCAAGACACTCCTCCATGTGATAAAAAGGCATATAAACCCACTATACACAAAACATATTTATTGCAAGATGAAAGTACAGTTCCGTACAGGTTGTGTATAATGGGTTTATCTGCCATATATATGTATGTATGTATGTCTATATCTATCCATATATATTCTATATATATATATATATATATAAATAGACATAGATATGTAGATATATAGATACCACGAGAACTATAAAATTATAATGTGAATATAAAAAAAAAAAAAATTAGAAAATCATAAATACAAAACAACTATGCGTCAGAAGTTATATCAAGATAAGTCCTCAGTCTTGTTGTATATATATTTTTGGGATCAATAATTAATAGTATTTATTTTACGTGATTAAATTTTGTATAATAATATTGTTAAAAGGGAAGCGTTTGATTATTAATTGCAATATATTGACTGCAATATCTTGTGAGATTAATAATGACAATATAACTGTACATATATATTGTAATGACATGATGAAAATATTGCAGATTTTATCTTGATCAAAATAACATCGAGATAAAAAACATTATTTATGAACAAAGAAAGAAAGCATATATATATATATATATATATATATATATATATATATATATATATATATATATATATATATATATATATATATATGTGTGTGTGTGTGTGTGTGTGTGTGTGTGTGTGTATGTGAGTGTGATTAACTGCTATATATGTGATATGTGTCTGTATCTGTTTAGTTTTGTATGTGTCTGAGCATTGTTAACTCAAGTCGAGTATCTTTGTTTCACAAAAGATTACCACAATTTTTTTTAAGACACAATCTTATGAACGCACTATTAAGCAAAAATATCAAAATGAAATCTTAAAAAAATGAATATAGAGAAAACTTCCAAAGAAACTTACCTGAATATCTTTTTCTTCCTCTTCAAATTCCCTCAAAAAGAAGTCATAAAAATCCCAACCCTTAATAACAGTAACTTCTATAATGATATAATGTTGAAGTTACCGAACTAGGTTGACATGTCTTTTAAAGTTATTTTCAGATTCAATTTGAAAAGTTGACACTTCCACGAATGGTGTTAAGCATTGTGGGAATCAGGAGTGTCCGAGATAATAAGTATAATGCTGAAGTTAATAGTGATGATGATTTTGAATATTAAAATGATAATGATAAATACTACTATTGTTGCTACTACTGCTACTACTCTTACTACCAATGCTAATGACAATAATGATAATGGTAATGAATGGTAATGGTATTGATGATAAAAATGGTGATCGATGATAGAAATAATGAAATACTCAATATCATTATCATTATCATCGCGATTATAAAAATGGCAATAATGATAACAGTGATAATAATGATAATGATAAATAATGACAATGGCAATGAAAATAACAATGATAAAAAAAGTCATGGAATGGTTAAAAGAAGATAACACGAAAAGAGAACTCAAAAGCCGAAACTTTACATCACAAGAAACAAACTTCCAAAACGAATCGAATAAAAACAAAGGCTGACAGGTCACAAGCAGACGATTAATGTAAAATGTGAGTGTGAAGGCAAATGAGTCAACCAACTATGAACTAGTGAATGAAAAAAAGAGGGGGGGGGGGCACGTAAACCAGCTTCAGTTGCTAAAAAAAAGTCACTGGGAGATCTGCAGAAACTTATAAATATATATATATATACATATATATATATATATATATATATATATATATATATATATATATATATATATATATATATATATATATATATATATAAGAAACGTAACTAAGATAAGCCACAGATAGTAGTTGATAAAGGAAAGAACAATAACCTCCAGGACATGAATATAAAAACAGATTATGCAACCGAGATATGCCAATTAGATATAACAGTTATAGACAAAGATACAGTGTCTCTCGTCAGCAGAATAAAAAAGAATAAAAGAGAAACGTATCAAGACTTTGCAAGAAGGTTGAAAAAAAATCTGGAATACGAATGCAACAGCAACACCTTTTATCAACAATACCTGAGAGGCAACACCTGAGAAATTATGCAAGACTTGAGAATTAAAAGTTACATGGAAGAATTAAGATTTTTTTTAAATGCAATTATACCCTGCTTTCGAAGAACATAAAGAACATCACTTCAAATGATATAGCCAATCTGCGTTACCCCTATTGATAATAATGATTATGATAATGATAATGATAGAGAAAAATGATGATAGTGATAACACAATGATGATGAGGATAACAATGATAATAATAGCGTTAGTATAGTAATATAGTAATGATGATAATAATAATCATAATTATTATAATAATCTTA
Organism: Penaeus japonicus; assembly: GCA_017312705.2. NCBI lineage: Eukaryota > Metazoa > Arthropoda > Malacostraca > Decapoda > Penaeidae > Penaeus > Penaeus japonicus. The sequence goes on along the minus strand of BOPN01009081.1, from coordinate 12,552 downwards.
TGAAAAGAATAATGATAAAAAATATGATAAGGATAGTAAAGCTCATATAATGATAATGATGATAGTGATATAAATAATGATGATAATAATATCAAAGGTGCTAACAATACTGACAATGATAATGAGGATAACAATAATTATGATAATAGTACTAACGATAATGATAGTGATAATAATTATAACATAAAAATAATAACAACGATGATAATAATAATGGTAATAATAATAGTGATAATTATGATAATATGATGATAATGAGAAAACAACAATAACAATAATGATAATAATGATAATGGTTATCGTTAGTATTATCATTATTCTTTTTCTTCATTATTCTAACTAGAATTAGCATCATCATTAACATTGTTATCTCTATTATCATCATTATTATCATTATCATCATTTTATTGTATCTATTACAATCATTATCATCATCGTAATTATTATCATTATCATTATTATTATTACTATTATCATTATTATTATTATCATTATCATTATTATTATTATTGTTATTATTATTATTATCATTATTATTATTATTATTATTATTATCATTATCATTATTATCATTACAATTATCATCATCTTCGTAATTATTATCATTATCATTATTATCATTATTATCATCATTATTATTATTATCATTATTATTATTACCATTATTACTATCATTATTATTATCATTATTATCATGATCATGTTTTTTACATTAGTATCATTGTTATTGTTATTATCATCACCATCATCACTATATGTATTGGTATATGTGTTATCATCATTATTATCATTACAATCATTATAATATTATTGCTATGATTACTATCATTGTCATTATCGTTATTATTATCATTGTTGTTATTGTTATCGTTAATTATCAATGTTATCATTATTATCATCATCATCATCATCATCATCACTATCTTTGCTGACATGTGTACTATCATCATTGGCATTACAATTATCATCATTGCAATATTATTATTAATATCATTATTATCATTATTTTCCTTATTATTATGATTAATGTTGTTATTATTATCATTACTATTGTTATTATCATCATCATCATCATCATCATCATCATCATTGTTACTATTATCATTATTATCATTGTTATTATCATCATTATCATTAATATATAGACATAATGATAACAGACTGTAGTATAGCAAGGAGAAGCATATCCATCATAAACTCTTAACCCAAGACACTCTCGCCAATCAAGGCTATTATATCAGTCTATCAGATTTAAGGAATTCTGCTGAAGATGCAATGTTTCAATACTATTTACATTTTTTTAAAAAATACTATTTACTATTTACAAAGACTACATTACGAATCATCCATTATCTTCCTAATCGTTTGTACATGTTCATCCTAACATGTCCGAACTTGTTTTCGTAGAACACGTGTTAGTGAAGTAGGTTTAGAAACCAAGCAAGAGGCGATAGAGGCGCAGGGACGAAAAGATAAACAAAACAAGGATTCTTCATTAAAGCCAAAACATCAACAGAACTTCGTCGGCGACCTGACGTGTTATAATCTATTCCATTATCATGTTAGAATATCATTATCTTGGATTTCTTTTTCTGTTTTTAGGTATGATTTATTATTATCATTATTATTTTTGTTATTATTGTTATTATTATTATTATTATTATTATTATTATTATTATTATTATTATTATTATTATTATTATTATTACTATTATTATTATCATTATTTATCAGCATCATTATTTTTTTTAATCATTATGCGTTATTGATTTTTTGCTTTCTTTTCTTGTTTATGTTTTCTAATGTTTTCTCTGAAATATGTGTTTGTTTGTTTTCTATCTTATACACACACACACACACACACACACACACACACACACACACACACACACACACACACACACACGATATATATATATATATATATATATATATATATATGTATATATATATATATATATATATATATAATGTATATGTGTGTATGTATATATATATATATATATATATTTACCTCTCTCCTTCTATACGCGTATCCTCATATTGATTTTTTTTTTATGTTTTCAGCATCTTCGTCCTATTTCTTTACTTTTTTCATTTTATTATTTCTTTTGCATACCTTTCCTTACTTACTTCCCCTTGACGCGCGCGCGCCTTGTCTAAAACTAGCACCTTACCTTCTCTTTACCCTTACCACACACCCTCTTAAACTAGCAACGTCTTCAAACACCTTCTCCCCTCGTCTCCCCACTACCCCCACCCCGTTTCTAGCGTCCTTCCCCCTTAGCCCCCTCTCCTTTAGCTCCCACCGTCCTTCCTTTTTCTCCTCGCCGTTCCTCTCTTCCCTTGTTCCCTCACCTGCATCCCTGTATTTCTTTCCCCTCATCCCGTCATCGCATCCTCTTACCTCTTCCTTGGTAATCACCCTCTCTCCTCCCTCCTCTCTCCCTCTCTTGTCCTCCCTCACCTTCCCTCCCCCCCAACATCAACTCTCCCTCCCCTGTCACTCCTCATCCCTCCCCACAACCCCCTTCCTCTCCTCCCTCCTCTCT
>BOPN01009080.1:32500-36816 GCA_017312705.2 Penaeus japonicus | reverse complement strand
CTCTCTCTCTCTCTCTCTCTCTCTCTCTCTCTCTCTCTCTCTCTCTCTCTCTCTCTCTCTCTCTCTCTCTCTCTCTCTCTCTCTCTCTCTCTCATGCTATACCATCAATAACATTTCTACCTGGCCTTACTATTCTATCCATCTAACCTTTAACATTACCTTTCAATTTGATTTTAATTTGATCGCCACTTCCGGTCCTTAAGCCTTAGATTGACCAAAGGCGCTTTGTTTCATAAATACTTAGAAGCCACACTTCTCTTCCATTACTAACAATATGATTGATAGAGGTACAAATCTGATCTAAGTGTAGTGTTATTATTAAAGTCAAAATGTCATCTGTTATAGCTATGTTATTTCCTGTGTAGCTGGAAGCCACGTCGGTTTTGCATAACTAAGACTCTAATAATAATGATAATAATTAAGAAATTATAATACGTAAGAAATAATTAAGAAATGATACTTAAGAAATAATTTAGAAATGATTAAGAAATAATAATTAAGAAATAATCAAGAAATGATAATTAAGAAATAATCAAGAAATAATAATTAAGAAATAATAATTAAGATATGATAATAATTAAGAAATAATTAAGAAAACAAAATAATTAAGCAATATATAACGTGGGTGTTGCAAAGCTTCTGGGTTCACACTTTATAATTCCGTATCGTATCTTTTGTGCAATAATCTTTAAAATTGGGAACACATAAATTTAAATGATTTAAAACACTTGCAATTCAGATAGCGTATTTAACATTCAAGCACCCTCTGTAAAATTTTAATTATCTAAAATAATTTATATTCGTGCGTTCCCAGTTTAAGTATACAGTAGAAGAGGTCCGATTATACAGTGTCAATATATATGGTGTGAATATTTGGGTAACAAGACGCCCATTGTGTCATTATCACTATCACCATCTTTATTATTATAATCATTCTTATGATTGTAGTAGTATCAGCATTATCATAATCATTATCATGAATGCTATTATGAATATCGTTATCATTATTATCCCCATTACCATCACCACCATCAGTAGCAGCAGCATCACCATCATCATCACCATCATTAATATTATCATCATCGCCATTACCACCACCAACATCATCATAATCATGATAATATCATCATCATCATCGTAATAATCATCATCATTATCACCCTAATCACTTTCATCACCATCATCGTCATCATAATCACCACCATGATCATTATTATCACTATAATCACCATAATTATAACACCAAACTATCAGTGAATGACAACAGTGTGAACTATTATGATAATTACAAAAAGCAAAATGAGAATGATAATAATAACAGCAAAAGAGTAATAAAAACCGAAAAAAGGAAGAAAAAGTAACAAATCATTTAAAACGGAAAAGTAACAAAAGAGAAAGAGAAATAAGTAAGAGAAAAATGACGACGATAAAAGCAAAGGAAAAAAAAGAACACACAGCGAATCATTCAACACTATTAATAAACATTATAAAAAAGATTAAGTAAAAATGTTTATTTGAAAACGAAAATAGCTAAAAAAAAAAAAAAAAAAAAAAAAAAAAAAAAAAAAAAAAAAATCTGAGTATCGAAGAAAGAAGAAGCAAGAAAAAAGGGAGAAGAACAAACCGCAACGCCGAAAGGAAGGAAGGAGAAGAAAAGAAAGAGGAAACACACACACAGAAGAAAATGAAGATAAGATGAACATATGAAGTCCCAGAGAAGCAATGTTGTTAGCGAAGATCCTTAGTCGGATTAAGAGGATCAGGAGAGCTCTTGGGGTAGGCAGGAATGGTAAGAAAAAAGGAGAGAGGGAGAGGGTGTGAGTGGGAGGGAGGGAGGAGGGAAGGAGGGGAAAGGGAGAGGGGGAAGGTGGGAGGGAGGGAGGGAAGGAGGGGAGAGGGAGAGGGTGTGGGTGGGAGGGAGGAGAGAGGGAGAGGGTGGGAGGGGAGGGAGGAGGGAAGGAAGGGAGAGGGTGAGGGTGTGGGTGGGAGGGAGGGGAGGAGGGAAGGAGGGGAGAGGGTGGGAGGGGAGGGAGGGAGAGGGTGTGGGTGGGAGAGAAGGAGAGGGTGGGAGGGGAGGAGGGGAGAGGGAGGAAGGGAGATGGTGAGGGTAGGAGGGGAGGAAGGGAGAGGGTGAGGGTGTGGGTGGGAGGAGGGGAAAGGGTGAAGGTGGGAGGGAGGAGGGGAGGAAGGGAGAGGGAGAGGGTGAGAGTGGGAGGGTAGGAGGGAGTGTGGAGGGGAAGGGAGAAGGTAGGAGGGAGGATGGGAGAGGGTGTGGGTGGGAGGGGAAGAGGGGAGGAGGAGAGAGGGAGAGGGTGGGAGGGGAGGAGGAGAGAGGGAGAGGGTGAGGGTGTGGGTGGAAGGGAGAGAAGGAGAGGGTGTGGGTAAGAGGGGAGGAAGGGAGAGGGAGAGGGTGTGGGAGGGAGGGGAGAGGGGGAGGGAGAGGGGGAGGGAGAGGGTGAGGGTGGGAGGGAGGAGGGGAGGAAGGGAAAGGGAGAGGGTGAGGGTGGGAGGGGAGGAAGGGAAAGAGAGGGTGAGGGTGGGAGGGAGGGAGGAAGGGAGAGGGTGGAAGGGAAATAGAGAGGGTGAGGGTGGGAGGGGAGGAAGGGAGAGGGGGAGGGTGTGGTTGGGAGGGAGAGGGTGGGAGGGGTGGAAGGGAAAGGGAGAGGGAGAGGGTGAGAGGGAGGAGGGAAAGGGAGAGGGTGTGGGATGGTGTGGGTGGGAGGGGAGGAAGGGAAAGGGAGAGGGTGTGGGTGGGAGGGTAGGAGGGAAAGGGGGAGGATGTGGGTGTGGGTGGGAGGAAGGAGGGGAGGAAAGGAGAGGGTGAGGGTGAGAGGGAGGAAGGGAAAGGGAGAGGGTGGGAGGGAGGAGGGGAAGGGTGTGGGTGTGGGTAGGAGGGAGGGAGGGAGGAAGGGAGAGGGGGAGGGTGAGGGATGGTGTGGGTGGGAGGGGAAGAGGGGAGGAAGGGAGAGGGGGAGGGTGTGGGTATGGGTGGGAGGGAGGGAGGAAAGGAGAGGGTGTGGGTGGGAGGGAAAGGGGGAGGATGTGGGTGTGGGTGGGAGGGGAGGAGGGTGGGAAAAGGAGAGGGAGGGGAAAGGGGGAGGGTGTGGGTGGGAGGGAGGGAGGGAAAGGGAAAGGGAGAGAGTAGGATGGAGGGGAGGAATGGAGAGAGGGTGAGGGTGGGAGGGGAGGAAGGGAGAGGGAGAGGGTGAGGGTAGGAAGGGAGAGGGTGACGGTGGGAAGAGGGGAGGAATGGAGAGGGAGAGGGTGGGCAGGGCAGGGAATGGGCCAAAAAGGAGGGAGGGAGAGGATGGAAATAGGAGAAGGAGGGGAGGAAGGGAGGGAGGGAGAGGGTGTGGGGTGTGGGGTGGGAAAAGGAAAGGAGAGGGAGAGGGGGTGGGAGGGAGGGTGGGAAAGGGAGAGGGAGAGGGTGGGTAGGAAAGGAGAGGATGCGGGTGGGAGGGGAGGAAGGGAGAGGGTGAGGGTGAGGGTGGGAGGGGAAGAGGGGAGGAAGGGAAAGGGAGAGGGGGCGGGTAGGAGGGGGGGGGAGGAAGGGAGAGGGAGAGGGTGAGGGGAGGAAGGGAGAGGGTGACGGTGGGAAGAGGGGAGGAATGGAGAGGGAGAGGGTGGGTAGGCAGGAATGGCCAAAAAAAGGAGGGAGGGAGAGGATGGAAATAGGAGAAGGAGGGGAGGAAGGGAGGGAGGGAGAGGGTGTGGGTGTGGGTGGGAAAAGGAAAGGAGAGGGAGAGGGTGGGAGGGAGGGAGGGAAAGGGAGAGGGAGAGGGTGGGTAGGAAAGGAGAGGATGCGGGTGGGAGGGGAGGAAGGGAGAGGGTGAGGGTGAGGGTGGGAGGGGAAGAGGGGAGGAAGGGAAAGGGAGAGGGTGCGGGTAGGAGGGAGGGAGGGAGGAAGGGAGAGGGAGAGGGTGAGAGGGAGGAAGGGAAAGGGGAGAGGGTGGGATGGGAGGAAGGGAAAGGGAGAGGGTGGGAGGGAGGAGGGGAAAAGGAGAGTGAGAGGGTGGGAGGGAGGAGGGGAAAAGGAGAGGCAGAGGGTGAGGGTAGGAGGGAGGGGAAAAGGAGAGGGTGAGGGTAGGAGAGAGGGTGAGGATGGGAGGGAGGAAGGGAAAGGGTGAGGCTGGGAAAGGGAGAGGTTGAGGGTGGGGAAAAAGAGAGGAAGAGAGAGTGAGAAAGAGGGAGAGAGAGAGAGAAAGAGAGATAGAGAGAGAGGGAGACGAGGAGCAAAGAAAGATTAATACAAATACACACACACGCGTGCGCGCGCGCGCGCGCAAAGGAACTACAAAACTAGGAACATAAGATTG
>BOPN01009078.1:0-32500 GCA_017312705.2 Penaeus japonicus | reverse complement strand
GGGGAGAAAGGGGGAGGGAGAAAAGGAGGGAGAGGGAGAGGGAGTAAGATAGAGTGGGAAAGGGATGGAGATTGAGGAATAAGGAGATAATAATAATAACAATCATAACAATAATAATAATAATTATAACAACAATAACAACAACAGCAACAACAACCGTAAATAAGAAACAAAAGACAAACACTAACAGCTTGCAATAGACGTTTGGGAATCGAGCGAGCGCGGCGATGTGTTGGCGCCACGGGTCCAGCTGGCCGGCCTTGATGTAGGGTTTGGCCAAGTGGTCCACCACCATCCTAGCTTCGGGCACGCGGCTGGCCAGGAGCGCCGCCCCCTCAAGCAGTGGAGGTCTGAGGGTGAGGGTGAGGGTGAGGGTGGGAGGGGGGAGGGTGTGGGTGAGGGTGGGAGCGAGAGCGAGGGTGAGGGTGAGGGTGAGGGATGTGGGTGGGAGCGGGGTGTGGGTGGGGGGTGGGAGCGAGGTGAGGGTGTGGGTGAGGGTGAGGGTGAGGGTGAGGGTGAGGGTGACAGGGTGGGTGGGTGGGTGGGTGAGGGTGGGAGCGGGGTGAGGGTGGGGGTGTGGGAAGAAAAAGACGTTAGTGGATCTACTAATAATAATGATACAAGTACTTCTTCTACTGATTGATAATAATGATAATGATAAAATACTTCTAATAATAACAAGTCATAAATAATACAAAGCACAACAACACTATGTTCAAATGAAACGACATATTCAAACGACATACTTAAGCACGTATCCCCTCTCTCATGACTTCATCCAACACGCTTTTAAAAGCGACCCACTCACCTCAGGAGCAGGTCAAAGGTCATGTCATGTTGGTGCAAGACCTTGATTCCAGCGGCGACCTCCTCTAATTCCAGGTAATTCGGTCGAGGTTCCAAGTCCAGGATATGTCTCACGCCGACCAAGATAGGAACCTCTGTCTTCAGCGCCGACAGTTTACTTTCGAACTGGGAGGATAACGGACGTAAAAAAAAAAAGAAAAAAAGTGTATTAATATCTTCTATTCATCTATTTGGATGTTGCTGTATTAATTCCTCGTGTTTGTTTATCTATTCATTCATTAGATTTATATATTTATAGATGTGAATATCTATACTTATCATAGACTTAATGATATATCTAATTTATCTTAGATTTATCTTTATCTTAGACAAGAAGGCAAAAGTAACTGATGATCTGCCGTTATCATTGCGTTTGAAATTTGAATAAAATATTAACGAATTGTATATAGCGTAGTGGTTTTCAAACGACCCAGGTTAAATCCTATTAATTAATTGCTATAGTCGGTTATCCAAATTCCTCCCCCGTTTTAAATCACACTCTAATAATAATTGCCATACCGTATCACAGGGGCAAAACCTGAAACATTCTTACGAAATAGAAATGCTTAATTAAGATTTAAGTTAGAAAATTCTTGTACTTCCATAAATCAGTTGAAAATGACAAACTTTGGCCTTCGTGCAAAGCAACTGCATGGGAAACTTCTAGAATATTATTTCTTTATCTTCTTCAGAGGTTCCTCCCAGACCAAAATTCCCTGAAAGTATCGTTTGGCAAAAAAGAAAAAAAAATCTCCCCTTTAGCTTCGTAATTATGTCCCCGGTTGAGGGTCACGGTTGAGTATAAAATCCCGGTTGAGGAACACGGATATAAAATCCCGGTTGAGGACCATGAGTGTAAAATCCCGGTTGAGGACCATGAGTGTAAAATCCCGGTTGAGGACCATGAGTGTAAAATCCCGGTTGAGGACCATGAGTGTTAAATCCCGGTTGAGGACCATGAGTGTTAAATCCCGGTTGAGGACCATGAGTGTTAAATCCCGGTTGAGGACCATGAGTGTTAAATCCCGGTTGAGGACCATGAGTGTTAAATCCCGGTTGAGGAACACGGATATAAAATCTCGGCTGAGGACCATGAGTATAAAATCCCGGTTGAAGACCACCAACATAAAACAAAAGAAGAACAAAAAGAGAGAAGCAGACAGAGGTGACGACTATAAGGGATCTAATCCGCTTACCTGCTGGTCCGAGGGATCGAGTCCTGCTACGATTCCCTTGATGCGCGGGTGTTTTTTGGCTAAGCTCATCACCCATTCTGGAGGACAAGCCGAAAGGAGAATCAGATGTTTATTTTTTTACTATTTTATAAAGTATAGTTCGTTTTTGGACAATGCTTGATCGTTCTTCCTGTCTGAATCTGTAAATTATATTGCGAAACATCGATGACAACTAAACGTAAAGCTATTTTCCTTATATCAGCTTGTTTTTATTTTTTGCATTTCAGTATAACAATAACACTAACACTAATAAATAAAAATAATAACAACAATTACAACTAGATAAGCACTCAGAGACCGCAGGATTATAATTATTTATAATCTAACCTCATATACGCAAGCAACATTTAAAAACATAATTCTGGGAGTTCATCTTTACACATTTAGTTAAGTTTGTTTTACGATTTCCAAGTTTACATATGAGCCCAAAATGCAGATTTAATTAATCCGCCTCAAAAATCTGCACACACGATCAACTTTGGTCACCACTTAAACCTTGCCACTCCCCTGCTGGTCCACAGGATACCCCTGCAACCCTTTGGCAATGCAACATCAACATCAACATGAGTTCACTGCCTATGAATCAAGGACATATCAATTAGTGGTGTGATTCAGGTAAAGGATCTATTCCTAGTCCTAAACACCTACTCGTCATCACTCTTTTTGCCCTTTCTGTATGTAGGCCTATATCACGTTCCCACACTCATGTTGGTCTAGATTGAATACGATTGCATAAGAAGTTGCATCTGGACTTTAATGAAATTTGAGGGGTTATTGATTGCAATGAAATTCTAAGTTACTAAAAGTGTCTGAAATCGGCATTAAGCAATGAATACCTAACTGGTACGTAACCATGGAAACCATATACAAACAATCTATAAATAAATCCAAACTAGAAGCTACATTAAACCATAGTCTATGACCAACTCTCAGCTAGAAATTAATAGAAGCTAGAAACCAAAATAAACAACAAGATAAAACCAAATAAAAACTAGAAATAAATCTAAGAAAGAAAAAAAGAAAAAAAACCCTCTAAGCTATGACCACAGAAAAGTCAATAAAAAAAAACAAAAAAACTCTAAGCCACGACCACATAAAAGTCAATAAATATAAGAAACAAAAAAACAAACCTCTAAGCTATGACCACAGAAAAGTCAATAAATATAAGAAAGAAAAACAAAAAAACAAAAAAACTCTAAGCCACGACCACAGAAAAGCCAGACCCAAACAGAAACCAGAAACACCAAAACCTAAACTCAAAAACCTCAACCACCCACTGGCTTCCTCCGGCGCGTCGTTGAGGCACTGGACGAAGACAACCTCGCGGGCGGGTGAGGGCTCCATGGCCGCCCACAGGTCCTCAACCCGGTGGTCCTTGAAGATGGCAGTTAGGTCCGGCGTCGGCCATGGGTACTGGAACCTCCCGAGTTCGAACAGGTCTGGAAATCGATTTTTATTTTTTTTAATTATTATTATTATTATTATTATTATTATTATTATTATCATTATTAGGGAAGGGAAGAGGGAAACGTTTGAAGGACCTTGTAGATAAAGAATGAGAGAGTGAGAGTGAAAGAGAGAGAGGGAGGGAGAGGGAGAGAGAGAGAGAGAGAGAGAGAGAGAGAGAGAGAGAGAGAGAGAGAGAGAGAGAGAGAGAGAGAGAGAGAGAGAGAGAGAGAGAGAGAGAGAGAGAGAGAGAGAGAGGAGAGATAGAGAGAGAGAGAGAGAGAGAGAGAGGGAGAGAGAGAGGAGAGAGAGAGAGAGAGAGAGAGAGAGAGAGAGAGAGAGAGAGAGAGAGAGAGAGAGAGAGAGAGAGAGAGGGAGGGGGAGAGAGAGAGGGAGGAAGGGAGAGAGAGAGAGAGAGAGAGAGAGAGAGAGAGAGAGAGAGAGAGAGAGAGAGAGAGAGAGAGGGAGAGAGAGAGAGAGAGGGAGAGGGAGAGAAAGAGAGAGAGAGAGAGAGAGGGAGAGAGAGAGAGAGAGGGAGAGGGAGAGGGAGAGGGAGAGGGAGAAGGAGAGGGAGAGGGAGAGGGAGAGGGAGAGGGAGAGGGAGAGGGAGAAGGAGAGAGAGAGAGAGAGAGAGAGAGAGAGAGAGAGAGAGAGAGAGAGAGAGAGGGAGAAGGAGAGGGAGAGAGAGAGAGAGAGAGAGAGAGAGAGAGAGAGAGAGAGAGAGAGAGAGAGAGAGAGAGAGAGAGAGAAGGAGAGGGAGAAGGAGAGGGAGAGGGAGAGGGAGAGAGGGAGAGAAGAGAGAAGAGAGAAGAGAGAAGAGAGAAGAGAGAAGAGAGAAGAGAGAAGAGAGAAGAGAGAAGAGAGAAGAGAGAAGAGAGAAGAGAGAAGAGAGAAGAGAGAAGAGAGAAGAGAGAAGAGAGAGAGAGAGAGAGAGAGAGAGAGAGAGAGAGAGAGAGAGAGAGAGAGAGAGAGAGAGAGAGAGAGAGAGAGAGAGAGAGAGAGAGAGAGAGAGAGAGAGAGAGAAAGAAAGAGAAAGAGAGAGAGAGAAAGAAAGAGAAAGAGAGACAGAGAAAGAAAGAAAGAAAGAGAGACATAGAAAGAAAGAGAGACAGAGAAAGAAAGAGAGACAGAGAAAGAAAGAAAGAGACAGAGAGAGAAAGAAAGAGAGAGAGAGGAAGAGAGAGAGAGAGAGGAAGAGAGAGAGAGAGAGGAAGAGAGAGAGAGAGAGAGAGAGAGAGAGAGAGAGAGAGAGAGAGAGAGAGAGAGAGAGAGAGAGAGAGAGAGAGAGAGAGAGAGAGAGAGAGAGGGAGAGGGAGAGGGAGAGGGAGAGAGACAGAGAAAGAAAGAGAGAGCGACAGAGAAAGAAAGAGAGAGAGAGAGATAGAGAAAGAAAGAGAGAGAGCGACAGAGGAAGAAAAAGAGAGAGCGACAGAGAAAGAAAGAGAAAGAGCGACAGAGAAATAAAGAGAGAGCGACAGAGAAATAAAGAGAAAGAGTGACAGAGAAAGAGAAAGAGAAAGAGAGAGAGAGAAAGAGAGAACGACAGAGAAAGAAAGACAGAACGACAGAGAAAGAAAGAGAGAGAACGACAGAGAGAGCGACAGAGAAAGAAAGAGAGAACGACAGAGAGAGAGAGAGAGAGAGTGAAAGAGAAAGAGAAATAGAGACAGATTAATAGAAATAGAAATAGAAAGTGAAAAAGAAAGAGGGAGAAGGGGGAGGGGCTGTAAATCCATTACACAATACTGAATAGATATCACCAGATTAAAATATCGGTCTGCAGAATTGCAAAACTCTGCATGAAATGGAATGCTCTTTCACTTTTCTCGTATAAACGTTATTTCAACTTGATGTATTTAGTTCGTAATTTTGAATTTTGACTTAAATTAACTTCCTTTTCAGACCTATTGTTAATCGTCCATTAATCGTTTGTAATACTTACTGAAAATTGTTTAATAAGAAATGTTTATATTTGTGTTTTTTTCAATGACTTGTATGTTACTGGTGATTTCCTAGACATAAAAAAAATAGTAATTTACACCTCTTAAGGGGGCGTGTCCCACTCTGTACAGCATAGTCCTCTTTCCTGCCAAAGGTTTAACAAAGCCTATTAGGTCATAATACCCCCCCCCCCCCTCTAGCCCCCAACCTAGCCGTCTGGTTAGTACAGTGGATAGCGCGCCGACCTCACATCCCCGTGGTCGGCTGATCGAGCCCCGTCCAAGACTTGAGTCGCCACTGTCGCCTGGCGGTCAGTGCTGTGTCTTGGCACTACGGCAGGTAAGGGGTAAGGACCAAACTCAGATCGAGTCAGCACTCGTTAGCATGAGGTGGGCATGCCATAGTGCATATAAAAGCCCGACGAAGCATCTGCTCCGCAAATCTGCCTTCTCCTTCTCCCTTTTAACCACTTTTTTTTTTTGGTGCTACCCAGTAGAAGGTCCTGCCCTCGCGGCTGACTGGGAGCACAGGCAATAGCAGATTCGCCTGCCAGACGCGCTCCCTTCTATGCACTCTTTAAATACTACACTTCCAATGCCCTCTTGAGTTTAATTGTGTTTATCTTTTGATGTTTTATACTTTCGATAACTTATCTTGTAACACAGTGCCGCCTACCTCGGAAAATAGCAGTCACATTTTAACCTTATGAGATCAGGAAAAGAATAAACAAAATTCAGCGCAATATTTCAACCGAAATGTATACGTACATATCCATATATTCATATCATGTCAAAGTTACTATAAAACGTGTCCAGATTATGATAAAAAAAAGCCCATATCCCTAACCTGACGCTGAACCGCTAGTCATGTCATTATGGAATGACTATTTGCAAGCATCAGCAACACTGTCAACCTAAACAATACACCTCTTTTCAAAAGCAGAACTCGACCCCAAGGTAGAGCTTCAACTTACGGCAATGCGAGTCGAGTATTCGGTCAGCCCAGGGATCCATCTTTGCTGACAGGACAAAGAAGTCTGTCTGCGTCTGCGTGTTTAGCTGACTCGACTGACCTGCACTTCGTTGGGTATCTGGGTATCGCTACCAACTACCAGATGGCACCACCTGCGTTGAGGTTCCCCAAGGTTGTGTGTTGGGAACTACTCTGATGTGTATCTATAGTTGATGCTTGCTTACTTGTTTATAGACTTTAGTTTAATGGCGCTTGTATTTTAGTGTGTTGTTTATTGTATACCGTATGCTATATTTGTTTTCTTTTTCTTTACTCACGCAAGTTTCCATCCTTTTCCTCCCTCACTCTAACAGATTTAACTCTTAATTAATCAAAGCAAGCTGTATTGGCGATCTCTAAAGCAAATATAGTCCTATCCAGATTCCATTTTCATTATAATTTTGTCTGAACACCAAATCACACCATCATATGGATATTAATAAATACAGATATCGACTAAATACCAAGATTGATTTACTTGTATCTTATATGTAAATCAACTCATGCTTTCGTCACGGCCAAAACATGTTTGGCATGACAACTTTTTAGGGATATATGTCCAAATAAAGATCACCTTTAACCGTAAGCATTTATATAAATATTAATAATTAAATAATACATATTGTATTCGAACCCATGCAATGTTGCCTCATCTGAGCTCCGATTGCATTGGTCCTATTCCTACTTTGATATAAATTAGCTACCGTCATCTTGTTTTCTTATAGCTGTGCCGAATTCGACGATACATTCGTGGTTTCGAGTAGGATTATGGACCTTATGATCAAACCACTTACCTGACGTGGAGCCATGAAGCAAGTGAACTTTCGACGGAGGCGTATCTAGCAACAGTTCAACAGGGGGCGCTTCAATTGCAATTTTAGGCAGACATAAAAAGAAATAAAGTTAACCTTGTCAACAGGGGCGCTTCAATTGCAATTTTAGGCAGACATAAAAAGAAATGAAAGTCAAATACATAAAATCACTAATAAAAGAAAGAAAAAATCCTGTACGCTTTATTTTAATCACAGGTATCACAAGTCATTAAATAATCTTGATTAACAATTACCACGAATGGCACTTAATGTGTAAATTAATACTGTGGTCATGCACTGATATCTATTGTCAATTCCGAAGGTGAGGACCAGCAAAAGAATAATGATCTGAAAAGCACACAATTCCGTTTCCTAATTCAATATCCATTGTATAACTTTTTACACTACACTGCCTGTTTTAACCCTTTCAGGAGACTTAAAGCATCTGATATGCACAAAGAGAGACGTCATGCAACTTATGGTACACTGGAGCTTATAATTTCAAAGCTGCTGAAAGTGTTTGTGGCTGTATTTCATGTTCAAGATACTGGAGTTCATTTATCCATGAATAACTTTTATCATCAAAATAATTTTGAGGAAAATATTAAAGGCAACTATAACTCTTACATTATGTTTCGCAAATCTGTCTCGACTTGGTATTATGGTGTGAGAAGTTGTTGCATAATGATTATAATAGAGATGTTTAATGAATGTTATGTGTGATGAAGTGTAATGATATCTACATTAAACATTTTACTGGCTACATGATAAATGTATTAATAGTAAACATTTATGTGGAAATGATGAAGGTAACTCATGTGTACCTGTATGAAGTGTGAGAAGAGAGAGCTTCTGAACATTGTACTTTACTGCAAAGAAGTTTTGCTGTATATTAAGACTTACTCTGCTACAGTATGTTATTCACTGCTAAGTAAAACTTTATATATATATATATATATATATATATACATATATATATATATATATATATATATATATATGTATATATATGTATGTTAAGTGCCTTTATGAGAGGTATAGATGTCTAAACAAGACTGGCGATTCAAATATAGGTATATAGTAGCCTCTTTCCAATGTCTTGTTTTACAGAATCTAGATATTAATTAATAATCTCCTGAAAGGGTTGAAGATAAATGATTCACATAAAAAAAAGCTCTAATCATTTGTGGGTACCACAAGCCATTCTACAACAGCAAAACATATAAATAAGATCAAGAAATCACAGCCAAACAAAGCAGTGATGATACATGAATATGAAATATAAACATCCAAACATCTACTTTCAACGCTAGTGAATTTAAGAAAAGGAAATCACAATCTCTTCCTTCAAAAACAAACTGAACAGTATATCCAAAAGTGAATGGAAGATGCTAATATTCATTTACAGGTATGATGGGCATATTAGGAAGCTTCTTCAAATTCTTTGCAAGTGTGAGATATCTAGAAATTGTGTAACATTTACTCTCCCCACATTTATGCCCGCACTATATACATAAATTTTTGTGTTCATATCAAATATACAATAACCAGTCGACTCTGGTAATAATGCACACGCCGAACAAAAGGGGGCACGTCTAAATACAGTTCCCACCAGGACTAGAATGTAAATACCTTCAGAGAAGAGCAAATAAAATTGTTATGTCGGCTGAAATTAAGTAAGCATGGAACCTCCTAAATTGTTAATGGCCGAGACACACACACTGGTCAACCGCATTGCTTTTGGCTTTATATGAATGTCCTTTCGCTTCTAAATGAAAAGGAGTTGATCTTCTTCGCCGCGATTGGAGAACCGGATTTAGGAATTCCTGGTTTAGGGTCTAACTCTTTGTTGTAATAAGGCTAATATGGTCTTGAATGCATTTCCATGCAAAAGATACACCAATCCTGCTTTATCTTGCAACTAGAGAAGCAATATCCTACAAATGCTATGTCAACAAATAAAAACGAATTATACAACAATGTTCTCTTTTTTTCCCTATGTATGTTGTTCTGTTTAAGTGTGTGCATTTTGTGTATGTGTGCACAGTGCCAGTCACAACTCTTGCCATATTTTGGACTCGTGATATTCAGTGATTATCCTCAGAGCATTCTACAATTCCTATCTTATATGGAATGATACGTGTGTGATAATAGTGGCAATATATATAAGCTTTCCTGCTTAAAATATACGTTTCTGCAATCATCTAGAATTCCTACTTTCATCGTATTTTCTTATAATATAATCTTAGATAGTTGTATACAGTAAATCCATATTGAATCCCTTTAATGATACTGATATGCATAAAGATCTTTAAATAGTTACAACTAAAGAATTCCAATTACTGATGAAAGCGATAATTTTTTGATCAGTCACTAAATTAGATAAATCATAACTAATGAGATAATTTACAGAAATAAAGAGAGAGATAAGACTACAACGTCACCGATAAACCTGTAGCCAAAAAGATATGGCGACATGTTTAGTGCCCTGGGCTTAATTAACGGAGTTCTGGCCAACACTGAGCACTGTACACATATGGAGAGTGGTGGTGCTTAGTTTAGTTTTCATGTATACAATGACTTGGCAGGTAAACTTATTTGATTATGATACTCTGACTTTTTGTCTTATGAAGTTAGTTCATCTGTACAATTGTTCAAATACAGAAATACAGTTCGACATTTACATCATCTGCGTTGGAGAATACAGATATAATACAAAAAGAATTAACAGAAAAAGGCATCTTTTTATAGTAAGAAAAAAAATTCTTATCTTGTACTTCACTTTCCAGAGATAATGTTTTACACCCAAATATGGAAGAGGTTCCTCATCTAAAGATGTACAACTGATGAAATGCAAAATGGCTTAGTATCTGCAATAGCATTCAAAAATGATTTCTCAGGGTAAGTGACGTATAAAAGAAGGCTGCTTAGAAATCAGTTGCTCTAAAAAATTTATGCAGAATATCATTTCGTACGTATTAAGACTATCTGAGCTCCTTTGAACTTAGGACGTTAACTATTTACAGGTACAAAATGAGAACCTCAGATTGGAGCGTGATAACAGTATGGACTTTAAAAATGTAATATCTTTCAGTCTACAAAGTTTTGTATACATGGAATTTAGGTCCGTTTCAAACTATACGGAGAATAAACATTTGTACCAAAAGGCAGTCTCCAATTTTCAGACATAAAAAACACAGAAGATAACTATAAATTCATAACAAGTCCCCAGTGTCAGTGGAGCCTCGGTATCTTAGAGAATCACAGGACAAGAAGGGAGGTCTCTTCGCCTTTCTCACTTCTTCGGGTAGCATTTCTACGTCCATGTTTTTCGAGGGACTGGACTTCGAGCTCTCTTCTAAGGTCTGGACTCTTTCCGTCTGATCTTCCGGTATTGGAGTCACGCCAGCCGCTGAAGACACGCAGGGTGTTTGGGGCTGCGATGCAGGCTGCTGCTCCAAGGAACTGTCCACGATGTCCGAGCTGTCGGCGGAGACTATGCTCTCGAGGGAATGCTGGAGCCAGTACTGACGGGTCACATCACTCGTGTAGGGTCCTTCGTTGATCCCTACACTGGACAGATTAACCATACTATTAGCCATGAGACCCTTTTTGGACTCTCCCAGGAAGTCCAGGGATCCACTCCTTGGCGGACCTGTTGACGATGGCGTCGAGCCCATGGAAGCAGATACCGGTGTCGTCAATTCGGGCGTCGGGGTGAGCGACTTGGGTGTGAGTTTGTCTCTCACTGTCGACAGGGGGGGAGGGAGGCTCCAACCTCTGATGGGGCTGGTAGCAGCTTCCACTTTCTGAGGTTCCTCTTTGTTTTGGTTGACTTTTGTGCCACTGATGCAAGTGTCGATTTCCTTCTTCTTGTCGGTCGTCTCAGCTGCGGACGTGCTTCCTGTAGATCTCTTCTCGGCACTTTCTATGAGCTGGCAAGCTTTCCCCAGAATGATCACGCCATTGAGAACCCTACGGAGAGAGAAGAGCACGTCAAATACAGCCTACGACCATAAATGTTTCCCGAATTCCCATCAGTCTAACACTGAAACATGAAACACAAAGGACTTTCGCATAATAAAAAATATACGATTTCAGACTCACCTGAAGGACAGGAGGCACAGGAATCCCAGGAGCAGGATGAGATAGGATGCTGGGTTGCTGAGGCGTATGGACTGGCTCAGGATCCTGTACATCACGACTCCGAGCGGGAGGGGGATGAAACCCATCCTACGAGCCACAAGGTCACTGTGGTCTGAATATGCCTGCAATATTTGCAAGAGAAGATATGACAATTAGAAAATTCTGGTTCAAAATTTGAAATCAAAGATAATAAAAAGACTAAGAGGTAAAATGTAAGGCATTAAAAACAAACTAACTAATAATGATAATAATAATAATGATAAGTAAATAAACAAATATATAAAGACAAATAAATTTCAAACAGTGTCTTCATAAAATTACATCAATTATATTCTAAAGGACTACTGATTTTCTACAAGGTAATAACATTTTTTTTTTGTCATGATTATAAAGCAGAAAAAAGTACAATTTGTGCTAAGAATTCAAAATGTTCTTGATATACTAAGGAGAGCTTGGATCTTTTTGAGATTTATATTCCATGAAAAAATCTTGAAGAACGGGATAGCCTACAGTGAGCAACTGTATACAGCTTTAACACTTTATCATACAATTAACTGCCTTATTTGGTACGAAAATTCAGAAAGAAAAATATATTACAGCTAGTCTTGGTGCTTCACCCTATCCCGACGGGCCCAGCGATAAGTGGCAACCCCCTACGCCGGGCCTATGTAATATTGCATCGGGAACGTCACACTGGTGTGTCGCCCTGTCATCGGGCATTTAGCTGTGTCACATGGGTGTGACGCACCATCATCAAAGGGTTAATAAAGAAAATTCAGGAACCACATGAACTCAGGGATATAATCAAATACCTAAGGCTACTACTAAGAACACCTTACAGATGAAAGACGGCTTTCATCTTTACAGAACCGTAAAACCACAAAAAAAAAAAAAACGTACATATTTCTGCTTGCACATGATGAGGTCGGAAGCCAGGAGAACAGTGTAATCCTTGTAGGCGTCTGCGGCAATGTCGTTGAACCTAGTGATGAATGCGTGCTTTAGCCAGTCTACCAGGATTTCTGTGCTGCACACCAGTAAGCAGTCAGGCAGTAGAATCCAGAAGCGGTCTGTCAATATGACGGTCAAATGAGAAAATAAGAAAGACAGATACAGAAGAATACTTTTTGATTAGAAAATGTTATACTGTAATTGAGACGATCATGGCTAACAAACTTTCTGAGAAATCACAAAAGAATTAAAATATTTGACAATTCAACTAGATTCCTAATAAAGTAATACATTCAGTGTCACAAAAAATATATAACAACTAGAATGCTGAGTAGATTTTAAAAATCTATCTTTCATTATGAGATGGTGACAGGTGTTACATTTTTTATTTTGGTTGAATAGGAGACATGTTGAACTGATAATCAAATTTTCATTTCTCTTTATTCTTAATCTTTTCCTGTCATGGTGAGTTATAATAGCACATGTACACACACACACACACACACACACACACACACACACACACACACACACACACACACACACACACACACACACACACACACACACACACACACACACACACACACACACACACACACACACACGCACACACACACACATATATATATCTCACTAACATCATCATCATTAATGGTGATGATGATCAGATAAGATTAGATAAGATGAGTCAGCACTCATAGCTGACAGAGGCCGGGCCGCCTCGTGCATATAGCCCGGGTGAAGCGACGTCTTCGCAAATCTGTCTGAACTGAACTGAACTGATCATTCATAGCCTGTATCATTTCACATGCTTCTAATAATTTCTTGTGTTCCCAATCTATCTGTTGACATATTTCTCTATTTCACTATACCATCTAGTCATTTGTCTTGCCCTTTGCCTCCTTTTGCGTTATGTCCAAATCTGTTGACATATTTATCCATCTGTTGTCCTGTCTCCTATATTTGTGATTTGCCCACTGCCAGTTCTTTGTCTTAATGCACAAATATATTTTCCATTTTGGTCTGTTCTCTTCCTATCTCTTGGATCATTTTGCCAACATCAATCCTTCCATTCCTCTTTGAGCAGGTTTACTAATTTGTTTTTTTGTCCAATCACTGACCCCTGACAAAGAGGACGCATTGCATGAAGACTTCTCCTCTTCAGACATTATAGCCAGGAACCTTATAAAAGACTGCTATATCTGTTGAAGGTCCTCTAACCCGCACAAGACTTTTCAAGGTGGTTACGAGCTAGAGACCTTCCCCTTTTCCTTGTTTGCTTGTCTGTGGTTTGCCTCTCCAGTAGAATAATACATCCATTCACACTAATTGTATTCACAGTCTATAATCCGACCCGTTCTTCAGTATGATGATGTTAAAAATTGGAAACAAAAGAGCTTAAATGATTTAAAATTATTAGCACTTCAGAAGGGATTTTTTTATTTTTCTTTACCTGTATCACACTTTAATTGAAGTCAGGGCCAACTGTGTTTTCCAATGAAGCCTATTCTAAAGTGCTAAAGCTTTAGAATAATTGAAAATACCATATTACAAATTTTGAACAGTGAGTGAAAACACTTAGAGAATACAGAAGGTTAGTGACACATACAATATATATACAAACAATCAGAAGAGTGGCATGGCTAAACACTTAAACATATTTCTATTTTAACCCATTCACGACGGGGCCATTCCGGCTTTGCACGGTCGCTATACCGAGGTTTTCAAACGCATCATCCGAACGCTTCGAGATTCTCGGGCGCACGGGCCGCGAGCCTGGGCTGCCCGCTTGCTCACCCTGAGCGCCGGCCTTGGCCAGATATCTCATCGGCGGCGTCTGACGCGAAAACCACGAAACGTGTCAGCACGTCATCCGGCGTGAGTGGGTTAACAACCAAACCAAACTGAGACGAAAACCTACCTTCCTTCCACGCATATTCCTTCATGGTCTGGATTACAACCACCAATAAGAGAACACAAATGTGGAAGCGCTCTCGTACGTCACTGCAGGATATTTGCAGAAGGTTGTTCCTGTCAAATTTCTTGAAAACAGCTCCTTTCAGCTCTACAAACTGAAAGATTAAGAAAAGGATTCAGCGTGATGATTTTCGATCCTGTACCACAATTATGCTATTTATACACTATGATATAAGTCATGGTATAGAAAAAGAAGAAGAAAAAAACATTTCTAAAAGATTCTGAAATAAGCTTTCACCAGATACTTACATTATTTGAGATAACAATAGTTAACAAGCCTTTGTTGTCCGAGTTGATGGCAACATTGAGCGTCAGAGCTTGTAGCAGGACAATGGTTGAATGCAAGGCAACATAAGCCGTTGCGACAATCAAGTGGAAGAGGACCCCGAAGTGTTCCCGCTTCTTGCCTCGGGGTTCAGTTGCCGTCCAGAAGAGAGCATCGAGGGTGTCTTGGCCGAAGGCTGACATGAGTCTACGTAAAAGAGGAAAGTCTACTCAGCCAACTTTCTTTGGGATTTCATTCTCCGGAAAAATCATGGCGATCACCAGAGTATGTAATTGTAACGAAATAAAATAAATTCAAAAGGACAAATTTTATAACATAAAACATCAGCCTTTTTTTTTCTCTTTTTTTAAGGTGAGATGAAATAAAATCTTCCGCCTATATATTCTGTTCGGTACTAAAGTGCTATCTGCATAATACAGGGGCATATTTTCTATAATACTGCATGTATTAGATCAAATAAAAATGCTGATTGAGGATGGAATATTCACGGTTATGTCAATAGATTAAAGCAATTTGTCTGTATGATGAAATAAGGTCAGTACACAACAACATGATATCTCGGCTTTTGAATGAGCCAGTCGCTTGTACATTGAAATCCTAGCACAACTGTGCTGAAAAGATGAAGGAGAAGAAAAAGGACAAGGGCAAGAAAAGAAGGATAGAATAATCAAAATAATAATAATAATAATAATAATAATAATAGACAAAGAGGAGGAGGGAGAAGGAAAGAAAAGAGGACAAGATGTAGAAAAAGAAGAAGCAGAAGAAAAAAGAGAAGAGGAAAATGAGTGAAAAGGAGAAGCAGGAGGAGAAGAAGAAGAGGAGGCAGGGTATAAAAAGAGGAGGTAGAGTATAAGAAAAATAAGAAGAGATAGAGAAGGAGGAAGAGGAGAAAGAGAAGCTGAAGGAGAAAGAGGATGAGGAAGAAGAGGAGGAAGAGGAAATGGAGGAGGAGGAGAGACAGAGAAAAAACAAAAAGAAAAAACAAAGGAGAATGAGAAGAAAAAGAATAATAATAAGAAGAGGCAGAAAAAAAAGAAAAGACAAAGAAAAGGAAAAAAAAAGAGAAAAAGAAAGGAAAAGGAACAATGAGGAAAAGGAAAAAAAGAAAAGAAAGAAAAAGAAAGAAAGAAAGAAAGAAAAAAAAGACGGAGAGAAAGAGTGAAAAAGGAACGCGCTGCTGTCTCCGCCTCAGTAGACAGCCTCTCACCTGTCTGCTATCTCCAGCATGTTGAAGAACAGATACAGTTTGATGGTGGACTGCGTCTTGATGATGTGGTAGCACACGGAGGAGTCGATGTAGCCCATCAGGTAGCAGCAGACCAGCACCATCACGCCCTTCAGCAAGTCCACGATCTCCGCTGGCTTCAGGATGCGGCGGTTCTTGTTGAAGTACAGTCTGAGGTGGGGACAAGGGATCATTTCGGTGCGTGAGTCGAGCGGAACGCATTGAGCTTTTGTGCGTTCTTGTCTGTCTGTCTGTCTGTCTGTGTGGTATGACTTGAATATTGGCTTTGGTGGTTTAGATGAATTCTATCTTTAAGTAAATCTTAAAAAGATGGAAGAAAATATTTTCATGGGGAATAAAAAGGGGAATAAAAAGGATACAGAGAATAAAATTAAGAGGAGGAGGCTGGGGTAGAAGAGGGGTATGAGGATGCGGATGAAGAGGAAGAGGAGGAGGAGGAGGAGGGGAAAGAGGAGGAGAAGGAGAATAAGAAGGAGGAGGAGAAGAAAATGGAGGAGTAAGAGGAGGAGGAGGTTGAGGAGGAGGAGGAGGAAGAGGAGGAGGAGGAGGTTGAGGAGGAGGAGGAGGAAGAGTAGGAGTAGGAGGATGAGGAGGGGGAAGAGGAGGAGGAGAATAAGAAGGAGGAGGAGAAGAGAGTGGAGAAGAAAGTGGAGAAGTAAGAAGAGGAGGAGGAGGAGGATGGGGAGGGGAGGATGAGGAGGAGTAAAAGAAAGTGTAGAAGAGGAGGAGGAATAGGAGAAGAAGAATGAAGAGGAGGAGGAGGAGGAGAAAGTGAAATATGAAGAAGAAACCTCACCCAAACAACTTCCTGAATGGCCGGGTCAGGAGGCCAAACAAGGCCAAGGAGAATCTGATGGGCAGGAAAGTGAACACGAAGAAGAAGGAGTCAGCACACTGGAAGAATCCATATGCGACAAACTTCTCAAGCTGTAACAAGGAAATTAGAAAATTAATTAACATTAACATACACTCACAGTAAAGGATTCCTATCTGTCTGTCATAATCTATACATTTCTAAAAACAAAAACAAAAAAACTACAAACATTACTTAATAACTAAGATAATCAGATTTGGTTTTGCTGTAGCTACCTAAATATCAGGTTTTCTGGTCAAGAGCTCAAACCTGCCTGATAGGTCTATGTGCTAAATCATAAATCTAACATCCAAACAGTCCTGCAACATGCCTTAATTAGTTTCATGAAAATTTACTCCAATCATACATGAACATAAAACCAATATACGAAAGCAAATGCACTGAAGATATTAGCCTTTACACAGCTGACTTCTGCTTGAAAAGTATTCAAATCTAAGACCTAGCTTATCCTGTCTTTGATAATGATCTCACATTGAACAAAAATGAATATTTCTTACTCATATCTCTTACAGTTCCTCCATCAATACTCAACGGAAAAGCATAAGATCATTCCCCACCAAGAGAACCTCAAAGTATTCTGCCTCTGGGTAGTGCCCGTGAATGAACAAGCCCCAAGAGAGAGAGAGAGAGAGAGAGAGAGAGAGAGAGAGAGAGAGAGAGAGAAAGAGAGAGAGAGAGAAAGAGAGAAAGAGAGAAAGAGAAAGAGACTGTCTGAGGTAAGTTAGAAACCCATACTTACTTCTCGAGGGATCTTGAAGAAGGTGTAGACCTTCTCTCTCCTGGCAGTGTATCTTTCTTCGTCATTTTCCAAGAGGTAGCCACGGCGTAACTCGGATTTTAAGTAATCCCGAAAGGATAGCCCTGTCGGTGATATAAGTTAGTGAGTGGACATCAGTCTGTATAATATCTTATATTCATAATGATTATAATAATGATGACAATGGTAATGATAATGAATATAATAATAATGATTAAAGAAAGGAAAAAAATCAAAGCCTCTTTTAACTATTTGGATTCTATTTTGTATTCTGCAATTTTCTATTATATTTTGTATTCTGTGATTTGCTTGATACAGATATCCATAATAAATAAAACATTAAATAGGACACTTTTGATAATATAATACCAAAAAATTATACCCAATAGAGCTGAATAAAGGAAGCACAATTAATAAATCTTAATAAAGGAAGCACAATTAATAGATCTTAATAAAGGAAGCACAATTGAGATAAAAGGATACTTCAAATCACACATGTTTAATTAAAGGGAAAACACCATGCAAATGTAGCTTTTATAACCATGGTAAAGCATTTACAAACATACCAACAAGCACACATTAACCCATGGTGGACGGGTGTGCACATAGTGATGCCATGAGTGCTTTTGATCATGTGCAGGGCGTGTAAGGTGCCATTTCCAATTTGGCAGTGCCGGCTAGGGGTGAGGAGGAGGAGGAGGAGGAGGAGGAGGGGGAGGAGGAGGTGGAGGAGGAGGAGGAGGAGGAGGGGGAGGAGGAGGAGGAGGGGGAGGAGGAGGAGGAGGAGGAGGAGGAGGAGGAGGAGGAGGAGGAGGAGGAGGAGGGTGAGGAGGAGGAGGAGTGCATATAGTGTAAATAGTTTGATTTTTCTTTGTTGCAATAAAGAAAATGTTTCATACTTCTTCTTCTATAAATTTGTGAAAGTGATGCTACATTGAGTGAACAACGTATATTCTTCCATTATGGAGAATGAAGGAACTAATCACAGGAATTTTTTGTCTTGGCATTGTCAAAGCTAAACCAGTTCCTGCTATAGGTTTCACAACAAGATGATATACAAAAAAAAAGTGAAGAAGATTTCCAGAATTCTAATACACAAATGGACAAAAGTTTGGCGGAAAAAACGATTGTGGGTGAAGAACGAGTCTCCGTCGGTCCACCAAACCTATTGAATGGCAACCCCACGTCAATTACGTAGGCCCTTCTGCAATGGGTTATATTCCGAATACATAAAAGTATGTAGCCATACATATAATCGTTAATAATGGATAACCATCTTCAAATAAGAGGGACATGAAATATTATGCATTATCAATCCTCATCAAAACTGTATGTTTTGCACTGATGTCTATCCTTTTCTTGATCCTAACTGATCTGTTTAATAAATAATTTACTGAATATGCTACTGGTGTCCTCATTTTTATTTTTGCTATCCCAGATGGATATTGTAAGTATTTCTAATATATCTCATTTCGTTTTCTTCTCTCTAATTCCTCTTCGCAATTTGAAGTATGACTTCAATTCTTCATCTTCTTAATCATTACCCCAATGGAACTCGGAAATGATCAGTGCACACTAGTCATTGCACCAGATTGAATATCAAGCTCACCTACATGCGATAAGAACTAGAATATTGCTTTTTGATAAAAGAATTGGAAAACGAGGGTTTAGGCTGACTTTGGAAGGCTGTAGGTTGGAAACTAGTGCCCTCAGAATCCACATCTATATTGCACACAGAATAGAGACAAGACTCCATTGCCATGGCACGTGTCAGTATCAGCCGGAATTCAGAACCATGCTTAGCCGTGGCTGGATAAAGGTATAAATGCAACTGACTAACTACAATTCAAGAGATATAATTGATGTGTTTCCATTAGATCTTTAAATTGGAATTACAAGATTTAATTGAAAGGAGTCCTTTACATCTCTTGCATCGTGAAGTTATTCGGTCTCATTTATACCTTTTATCTATAGACGTCGCAGTGAACTCGGGTCATCCGAGCCAGGACATGTATTGATGCCAACCATCGTCACTGGGTTAAGAAAAATCCAAAGTAAATCATATCTCTTTGATTCTTAATTGACACAAAAAGACAATTTAAAGAAATGAAAGACAAAATAATAAAAAAAGAGAAGAGAAAAGGAAAAAGAGCATGATCACCAATTCCTAATTCTATATAAGATAATCATAAAATACCATCAGAAAACACACACACACACACACACACACACACACACACACACACACACACACACACACACACACACACACACACACACACACACACACACACACACACACATATACACACACAAAAAAAATTAAATTAATAGATCCTAGAAGGGTATAACCTGTCTTATAAGCACATGTTCCTCAGTGACCTACTGGGTGTGTCATTATGTGTATGTTTATTATACATACATTTGGTATATTCTAGCAAATAAGTGTCTTGCCCTTACATGATCAAATATAATAGGGATAATTTCTGTCTGTCTGTCTGTCTGTCTGTCTCTGTCTCTCTCTCACTCTCCTTCTCTTTCTCTTTCTCCTTCTCCCTCTCCTTCTCTCCCTCCCTCTCCCTATAACATTTTGTAGGTCATTTAATGATCAGTCATAAAGTTTACTGACCTCGCAACTCTTGCTGGTGATCATGAATCAAACACTTTGCAACAATCATGCAAGTGATGATGGCCGTTGGATGGCAAAGGTAACTTCAAATAACTGCATTTGTGTTGCAGATTCTCTTTTGCATTTGACTTTTAACATAAAAGGATCATATAATTTTTCCTAATGGAGAGACACACTTTGATTTTTTTTTTAGTGCTGTTGATAAAGGATTGACAAAATGGAATAGTCATGCAAAAATAATATACCAATATCTAAGTGGAAGATCTACATTGACATTATAATAATATCACGGGCTTACATGTGAGGTATCATTACTAATCCGGAAATTGAATGATTGGGTCCTAAATGTAAAAAAATTGTAAATATATGATGAAGAACTCCCATCTGTTTTGAAGTACAGATTCAACACTGACTTTCAAGTTTGGTTGATCAGTTTTGCCAATGCTAGTGTGTTCTCTGACCCTTCTTTCAACTATCCTGATATTATTTGTGTTTCCATAATGCAACACTACTGTGCTAGTTGGTCGTATTTTTAATGCAGTATAAATACTTTCTAATGTTCAGATTCTGCAGCAAAAGGACTTTCTAGTGTTCAGATTCTGCAGCAAAAGGACTTTCTAGTGTTCAGATTCTGCAGCAAAAGGACTTTCTAGTGTTCAGATTCTGCAGCAAAATGAATTTCTATTGTTCCAAATCAAGTATGATTCTTATTTAGGAAGTTTTGGTTATTTTACATAGTTTAAGCAAATGAAAAAAGAGAAAAATGGCTTCCAACTGAGTGGTTGAATATCTTTTACTCAACGTTACTTTTAAGTTTTTGGAAGTTTTGAAGGTGTTGTGATTTATGTAACAAAAAGGAATGAGAGAAAGAGAAAATATTGATAGTGAAGAATGCAAAATTAGATTCTGAATATTTAAAGATTCTGAAAATCTTTATCAAATCAACCATTTTTAATGTTAGTACACAAGTAAGTGCAAACAACAACCCAAAGCCTATACAACTGTGCATCATATTTCTGCAATACAATTATCAAATTCTCACTGGTAAATAAAATCTATCAAATAAACAAATTTAATAAAATATCTAGCCAATATTAAGTTTAACAGCAGCACTTGAGTTGTACAAAAGAGAAATGATGCTCAGAGAATATTGTTATATAAGAAAATAATGCCATTAATTCTACACCAATGAAAGGGAATCCTTATCATTTATCATATCAAGACATGGGGTTCAATCCACAGCTAACTAAAATTTGTGTCCGCGATAATAATCTGCGTAAATAAGCATTGCATGCTGAATTACTGCACTAAGTGTCTCATCCTTATTGATATGCAATGGGGAAAAGAAAGATAGTATTTCATAACTTATCTATCTTAACACGAATTTGTAAATAGGGGAAACCCGAGGCCTTTACTAGGGTAGGACACCGATTCCTCGTGAATGAGTTGTGGCTAGACCAAGGTAGATTACATTCTCAGGTTCGGGTAACAAATATGGTTCATTGCATTAGGAAACTACGCGATATTGCAATTGAAAACATGGGAAATTAACATTTTAAACAATATTCCCGATACAGAGTATGCTATTATTCTCTCTTTTATATTCCCTAGACTCCTAGTTCCCCACAGGTACCCCAAGGCAGAGGGGGGGGGGGGTCATATCACTAAGAACTGTTCTTTCATATGGTTTTGAGATAATATCCCTTATGTGGGAAAAACAAACACATGTGCTACATATAAACTGAATATCAACCAAATATCCAAAGGCTCTCAATCAAACGTCCTGCAATCCTGCAATGCAAGCAAAATGACCCTATCAATTGCAAGAAACCATCTGGCGATTTCTTTCCAATTGAACCTTCTCTATCTTGGGTTATTGTTTGCAATCCGGTGCGTGTATCCGTCAAAAAAAAAGACAAGACAAAGCAATCTATTAAGTGCAATTGAATGTTAGTCTTGCAAAACCCACGAAAACCATTACACACAAAAAAGGAAAAAAAAAAAAAAAAGAAGTCAAATCCCCATTAGAAACTTCATCACACCTCTCCGTACCTCTGCTGTCACTCTCCTCAAGTTCTCCCACACTCTGCCGTAAATCTATCTGATCATCCTTACCCATCCTGTTCATCTGACCCGCTTTTTTCCCAGGTTTTAGCAACCTTTTAGAGTTCAATACATGTCGCCTCGGTCCTCCACCTGTCTCGTCTCGTCTTCTTCTTCGTGTTTACAAACTGCTTGGTACGGGTGTTCGGATGCGTGACTCTAGGGTTGCGGCGACGACTTGGTGTGTTCTGGAATGGGTGGGTTTTGAGGGGTTTTTGGTGTTTGGGAGGGATGTTTGGGGTGTGTTTGTTGGTGGTGATGGTTTGGTTTTGGTGGGTTTGTTGGGTTTTGGGTTTTGAGGATGGTTGGGGTTGTTTTTGGTTGTGATAGGAGGGGTAACGATCGAACGTTAGTTTTGGTCATAGAAAATGGTTTATTTTGAGGGGTGACTGTTTCAAAATTTAGGGATTTGTTAATTTAGAAATAAAAGTGGATATTCGGCGATCTGTGACTTATTTCATAATCAAACTGTCAGACAAAAATACTCTGTGAAAATGAGGTAATTCAATTATAACTTTTATCTTCATTCTCTTTCTTCAAGCTTAGTGTTAATCTGCATCACATCTGTGTAAAGTATAATCTGTGACACATTTGATAAGGACATACTATTTAACCTATTTGATATTCCCATGGCAATCATCTATCACAATCAGCTAACCGTAGACACAATAGCTTCAAGATACTAAATACCCCCTCACCCCATCAGAAAGCAATTATGTAACTATAAGAGGCAGTGATTACAAATGCCCCACCGTCCCCTTATCATTTCGGATAACGAAACTGATTATAACCAAAATTATCAGAAAGGTGACTTTGTTGACTGAGTGTCCTTTTCTCATTACTGCGTTTCATCATGTAAAGTATGTTGCCTGTAATAAAAGCAAGTGGTTCTTATCTTGAGCTTTCGGTAGGTGTATAGTAGCCTTTGCTTTACTGCTGGTGTTATTTAGAACAATATAATTATGCTCTTACACCAGAGAAATACATGGTATACAGAAACATTTTGGCACCGATGTAAATACGGTGGTGATAAAATGGGAGCCTGGATCTCCCACTTATTAATGGTGCAATGTTATCTGCACTGATCGACACAAAAATGTTTGGGAGGTGCCTAATGGCATTAATATCGCTCAAAAATGTCGCAAATACAACTCCATTACGGCCTCGAGCCTTCAGTCTGTGACACCTTTTTGAAATATACATTGTCGGTGTCTTTTTTCGATATACAGCTATCTCAGACGTAGCAAAATACATATAAATGTTTAAATAAGAGCATGTATGAACAGTACATTGTGGATGCTGAAGAACAAAAACTATTTCGAAACAGGAATGTGATGCCCACAAAGACAGGTTAAATCTTTCGGTGATACCATCCTTAGAAGATTATGTGATAAAATAATTTATACAAGAAAAGTGACTGACATCAACATCTGTAAAGAGTGACGTTTAGTGTTGACCAAGATTTGCGAGTGTTTTTACAGCCACCCTTATAAAATCCTCAAGTGTATTTACTTCTACGATTTTCCCGGGTTATTCCAAGTCGAGGTTCCATTACTCGTTCCCACGTGTGGAGTCTCACTCTTTTTGTCACATTCCTTCCCCGGTAATTATTTATTTTATTTCATTACGTTATTTATGTTGCGAAAAGTACCTTCACGCTATTGCACTAAGTTAAGGTGAAATATCTTCGTGATAGTGAATACACAGAGATTTTTGTATCACATGGAGAAGAGAAATAGTGTTGGAAAAAAATATGCAGTAGATTATTGTGTTTCGTGTACTCGTTGATAGTTTAAAAAAGAGGAATACAAAAACTGTCTTTAGTTAGCTTTTCTTCCACATTGCACCTGATCCATTACTTAACCTACAACTGATTAGTTATTTCTTGTAATTCTTACAAATAATCAAGGAACACATCTTGGGTAGTGCCAATATTTGCTAACCTTGGATAAGATAGAATGAACGCATGTTTTCCGCAAGAGTTATTTTTCTTACTAGTCTTAGATAAGTTATTCTGTGGCACTTTTGTTGCCACTGTAAGTTTTACAACAAATATTAAGCTGATTTCTTTTTATCATTATTACATGTTTTTCCAGTGATTTGTCACTCCATGTTTAACTTAAAGCAGATATTAGGTAGATTTCTGTTTAACACTATTACTAGAAATTTTCTAGTATTTATTCTAGAGGAACTTCATTATATTACAAAAACTAAGAATCTGTCCTGAAACTACCTGACAGTCATCAATATATTAATTAAAAACTAATACAGAGGGTTAGAACATCAAAACTAGACCCAACTTCATGATTCAAAAATGACCAGGATATACGAAGCTATTTTGACACAGCGTAAATATGTAATATTTATATTCTCTCGTAAATGACGTAACCAAAATACTACTCCTGGAATCAAGATTTTAATGATACAAACTTTACAATATTAATCCATAATTAGACATTTAAAGTAAAGCGGCAGTGATGCCTTTGTTTATTCAGTCTTATTAGCTTTAATAGTACCTTTCGAGTTATAATATCCAGGGAGTGAATTATTACCCATTTCCTTGCCGAAACTAAACATGTTGGATATCTATTCAGAATCTCATGGATGAAAATGAGAAAATAGTCTCTCTCAAGAAGTCTGTTCTAATATATATTTTTTTCATCCTCTTCTTTGACTGGTTTTCACTCCATAAACACACAATACTAAACAATTATATTCTGTCACAGTTTTACGAAATTCTGGTCCCACGGAGATGAATCGTGTGTGAAGGGGCGTTAGAAATTATATATATATATAAAAAAGAACTAATTCTATAAGAGAGAACGTAAAGAAGAGAACTCGCAACTCCTGATATAACACAAGAACAAACTTAAAATATTAATGGAAAATCCCTTAAAGCCAGGACTGTTTCGAGAATATTATGTTCGTAAAATATAAACAATTACTCGACAGACGAAAAAAAAAGACACCGGGGGACACAAGAAGAATCCGAAACCTTATAGAGTCAATAAAGAGACCACTAAAAGGGATCGAATCCACTACGAAACCCACTCTTCACGAACCCCTAAGATGAGTTTATAGCTCACATAATAATACTTTAGTGAATATGTTCAATTAAGGAAAACAGGGCTTCGGGAGTTCATGGTTGCCTTTTATGACTCCATCTTGCTTCGGAAATAGAAAAAAAATGTGAAGGTCGAAAAGCGAAGAATTTTGCCCAGGCAGGATTAACCAAGGTAAAGTTCAGAGGGGAAAAGTGAAAAAAAAAATAATAATAAAAATAGGTAAGCTGAAGAAGGATCGGAACCTTTTGGGTAAAGTGTTGATTATACTGAAAAAACTTATCAGCTCAATGTATCCTTTTCCTGCAACAGTTAGAAGAAACAAACAAACAAAACAAACAAACTAGTAGCTCTTATAGATACAAAACACGTTAGAAGAACATACCGTAAATTCAGCATCTAGTTTACTTGTATTTACAAAGTCTTACTGCAAGTAGCGTCTTTCGTAAAAGTGGAAAGGGTAAGCGTAATAATTGTGTGTGGGTAGGTAATCAAGGTTTATGTTAAGGGATCAGTGCTTAAGCAAAAACAACAACAACAACAACAACAACAACAACAACAACTGAGAAGTGATGATGCAATATGTATAAGGTTTGTATTTCCATACCTAGAGTAAGACTCGGGGGGGGGGGGGGGGTTACGCACGTGTACAATATATATAATACGATAGTATAGTGTCACTATATGCTGAAATATTCCTTGTTAGATAACGTTAGTGAAGACTGCCCATTATAGCAGGAAATCTATTAATTTCGTTGTTATATATACTCTCGACAGCATAAGTATCTATTGAAACATTAAATGGGTATCGTTTTTCATAATAAATATCATAGACTATATTTTGGTGAACATTATATATTAGTTGTCTCTGTCACTGTCTGTAATGGTGACCATTTTTGTATTTATTGCTTCTTCTATTTTTAGTTTTAACTTCTGATTCAATGAATTTTTTCATGATTACTGCCATAATGCCATAAAGATTTTGTTCATTTTTCGGTTTTGACTTATTTTTTTATATATATAGTTTTGCTTTCTATTTTGTTCTTTGTGTGTGTAATAATTCTGTCTACGTTCTGTGGTGATGTTTCAGTATCGTCTGCATTGAAACATTGTTTTAATTTGTCACGAAACGCTGATAATGCAGAAGAATCTGTCTCCTGTGTTGGGACATCTATTATACAAACACACTCATTTATTATATTCATTGTTAATCCATATGCGTATAATAAGAAATCCATTCATCGATCTTGGTACACGTTTTACTGCTATAATCCATAATCCAAACACACACAGTTACTCACTCACTCATTCACTCCCTCACTCACTCACTTACTCACTCACTCATTCACACACACACTCATACATACAAACAAACACAAACACACATATTCACACACTTATTTAAATGCACGTATGCATGAGTGCAAATATGCAACGCACATACATGCAATTACACACATCTGTATATGTGTGCGTGTGTTTGTTTCCCTCAACTCTCTCTCTCTCTCTCTCTCTCTTTCTCTCTCCCCCCCCCTCTCTCTCACTCCCTCTCTCTCACTCTCACTCTCTCTCTCTCTCTCTCCCTCCCTCCCTCTCTCTCACTTTCACTCTCTCTCTCTCACTCTTTCTCTCTCTCTCTCTCTCTCTCCCCTCCCCCTCTCTCTCTCTCACTCTCACTCACTCTCTCTCTCTCTCTCTCTCTCTCTCTCTCTCTCTCTCTCTCACTCTCACTCTCTCTCTCCGCCTCCATTTCTCTTTATCTCCACTCCCCAAAATCAGCTGATTTACCTCCTCTATTTTCCCGAGCACCGTTATAAGGCTGTCAATAAGCGACTCCTCGTCATTTCTCGGACAAAAGTCCATTTTATCTTTGTATTTTACGATCATGTCGGAGCCACACACTTGAGATGAGTTTCCCCATCATTTTATGGAGCATCATGGACCGCGGTTGTTGACTGTTTGTATAATTAAATGTGGTTATCCATCCGTTTTCTTCGTTGTTTATGTTCCGGAATGTGACTCAAATTACAATCCCCGCTTTTGTTTTGTTTTTTCTTGTATCAAACGATTGTATCATGATTTTGAATTGTTTTTTTTTAATTGTTATTTTCTATCATGATGTTTAATTTATCTTACGTTTCTACATTTCTCATATTCGGCAAATATGAACAAGATTT
Organism: Penaeus japonicus; assembly: GCA_017312705.2. Lineage (NCBI taxonomy): Eukaryota > Metazoa > Arthropoda > Malacostraca > Decapoda > Penaeidae > Penaeus > Penaeus japonicus. The sequence continues at coordinate 4,995 of BOPN01009078.1, read as the reverse complement.
CGAAACATATGAATAAAGTTTCGAAACTTATCAACAAGAAGAGTCGGCCATTTTGTAAGCCAACAATGCGCATGAAGATATTCTCTTTTTTTAATATTTATAAGTAATTCAGAATATTTTTTCCCTCTTTTCCTTAACCTTTAAGTATTCTTATCAAGTGCCTTATATATTAGGAAACGCAGAAGATTCCTAGTTGTTGATAAGGGGTTGCTATTAAACAAGACTTTTCCTATTGTTGAAACCGTGTTGGTTATTGAATATTATCATATATCATCATTGTAGATTGCAGTTTATGATTTTCACATGACTTTGCAGTCTGTGGAGATCACGTATAAAGACCAAGGATTCATCTTTTTATTTATATTTTATAATTTAGTGTGTATGGACGATTCGTATTTAATTAATCATAGTTATCATCATTTTTTTTTTTTTACTAATTTCATTTCTTTTCGTATCTGGTTTTGGTGAGTTTGAGAGAGTGCTGGGTTAATGTTTTTTTTCTGATATGCTTGGCACAAAATCTTTTCCTTCTTTCATATTTTCCCTTCTTTCATCTTTCTGTTATGGTAGATATTAATCCAGTGAAAAAACTAAATCTAGGATAGAAAATGTCACACGTACACAAAGAAGGAAAAAAATATTATTTATTTTCTTGATAATTCCAAAGAAGTTGGTGATGATAATGATAACAGAGATGCTGATATTGTTAATGGTAATAATGATAATATAAATTTGATAATAAGGATAATGATGATAATAGTGACGATATCACTATCATCTTTATACTTACTATCATTATTATTATTATTATTGTTGTTGCTTTTACTGTTATTATCATTGTTACCATTATTACTGTTATCATAATTATTACTATTATCATTATAATCGTAATCCTTTCTAAAAACATTATTGTCATTGCTATTACCATTATCATAATCATTAGTGTCAATATTACTTTATTTACAATATCGTTATCATTATTATTATCATCATCATTAGGATTATTATTATCATCATCATTAGGATTATTATTATCATCATCATTAGGATTATTATTATCATCATCATTAGGATTATTATTATCATCATCATTAGGATTATTATTATCATCGTTAATATCATTGTTGTTATCACCATTAATATTGATATTTTCATTATATTATTATGATTGTTATTATCATCATTATCATTATCCTCTTCGTTATTATCTCTGACATTAATATCATTATATTCTTCTTCTTATCATTATCATCATTTTTATTATTCCTACCACAAGAATAACAACTACTAATATTATCATTATCATTATCAGCATTATCATTATTTTTGTTATTTCTAAACTACTATTGTTATTATCCTCCTCTCCCTCCTTCTCCTCTTCCTCCTCCCCCTCCACCTCCTCTTCCTCTTCCTCCTCCTCCTTCGTATCCAATATTTTTTCTACAGGATTAATACCTAAATTATATGTATATGAGCTGTGTATGTGAATTTGTATTTGCAGACACACAAACAGACACAAACACACAAACACACACACACACACACAAACACACACACACAGACACATACACACAAACACAAACACACACTACACAACAAAAATAACCAAAAAACGCATAAGTATTCCTATATAAACAAACATTTCGGATTCTTCTCGATAACGACCAACAGGTGTTACGATCTCGCCTCGATACCTTATAGAAAACAAAAGACGGTGCCCAATAAGCTACGCGTCGTTTCTAAAGGGAATCCACTACCGACTCAATTCCCTTTAAATAGGATTACTGTGGACTCGAAGTGGATTATAAACGGAACAGTTAGCGAGTACTCGGCTTGTTAATTAATGGTCTTTTTAGCCACTCGGAAGCTATTTCATACGGCGGACTTTTTCACTTTATGAATATTTTCTTCTTTTTCAAATGGTTTATGAACGTTGGAAAGCTTACTTGTAGCTGCCGTGGCTATCTGAAAGAAGTTCTTTTGATTATCTAGTAAGGCGGTGTTCGGATATGGTCTGTGACTTGGATCTCGTGATGAATGGATATTGTTATCTTTTGGAATGAAGTTTGGAATGAAGTTTGGAATGAATTTAATGCCATGTTTGGAAGGAAGTTAATGGATATTATAGTCTTCGTAAATCTCTCTGAAGTGAAGTGAACTGTAATCTTTTGGAATGAAGTTTCGTATTGTTCTCGTGTAATGTGTGTAATATGGTTTTGATGTTATATTCGATCGTTTTTTTTAAAGGGATGCTTATTGATATGATCGTCGCCCAAATGGTCATGTACTTTGAAATTTTAAGAAGAAGAAAAAGAAGAAAGGAGAAGTATACAGAGGGAATTAAAGGAAGAAGTGGAGGAAGATAAAAGGATGGTTATTCATTGACTATAATCCACTCCCTTTGACTTGAATTAGAGGAAGTACATGGGACTATTGCGGTTAGACAGAAACAAAAGTTTTGCAGGGTACCTCTGAGAGTTTTTTTTTATTATTAAGGATAAAAGTGTGATTTGTGTGTGTGTGTGTGTGTTATATATATATATATCTATATATATATATATATATATACATATATATATATATATATATATATATATATATATATATATAAATATATATATATGTATATGTATGTATATATATACATATATATATATATATATATATATATATATATATATATATATATATATATATATATATATATATATATATATATATATATATATATATATATATATATATATATGTATATATATATACATATATATATATATATATATATATATATATATATATATATATATATATAGATAGATAGATAGATAGATAGATAGATAGATAGATAGATAGATATATGTGTATATATATGTATATATATATATATATATATATATATATACATATATATATCTCTATATATCTAATATATCTATCTATCTATCTATCTATCTATCTATCTATCTATCTATATATATATACATACATATATATATATATATATATATATATATATATATATATATATATATATATATATATATATATATATATATATATATACATACATTAACATTAATGATAATGACGATGATCATAATTATGGTTATAATTATTATAATAGTAATACTAAAGATGATGATGATTATGATAATAATAATGATTATATTAATAACTAAAGAAGGATATTGATAGTAATGATGATAACTGATAATAAAAGTGATAAAGATAATTGTAATGATAATAGTAATAAAAACGATAACAATAATAATGATAATAGTGATAGTAATAATGACAATGACAATAACAACAATAATGATGAAAACAAGCTTATGTGAACAAGAGCGAAATGAAGACAAAGCCACAAAATACAATAAACAAGAAGAGGAACAAAAGCATTGGAAGAAAATGACAAATACTAATACAAACGATAGACTTGTCGACCTTAATGTTGGTTGGTACATCAGTCATACTGGTGGTATTATTAATATAATCATTAATATATGAATTATTAATATATGGATTATTGATATATGTATTATCAATATAATCATTAATATATAATTATTAACATATGTATATCGTTATTAGGATCGTTTTAATAATTATGCATATCATCATTAGCATACGTACTTTGGTTCAATCAGTGACAAATTTTCCATGGTACGGGAGAGTGAAAAAAAACACTCGCATATATATCTATCTGACTCTGTCTCTCTGTCTCTATTTCTATCTCCCTTTCTCTTTCTTTCTCTTTCTCTTTCTGTCTCTCTCTCTCTCTCTCTCTCTCTCTCTCTCTCTCTCTCTCTCTCAATCTCTCTCTCTCTCTCTCTCTCGCTCTCTTTCTCTCTCTATCTCTGTCTCTATCTCTCTCTCTATCTCTGTCTCTATCTCTCTCTCTACTTGTCTGTCCCCCTCCCCCTTCTCTCTCTCTCCTTCTATCTGTCTGTCTGTCTCTCTCTTTCTCTCTCTCTCTCTCTCTTTCTGTCTGTCTGTCTGTCTGTCTCTCTCTCTCTCTCTCTCTCTCTCTTTCTCTCTCCCTCTCTCTCGCATGCATGTACCAACAAATACGCATTAGAATCATAACTAATTCTGTGTTAGCGGAGAAAGATAATTTTTTTCTTCAGATATAGATTAACGAATAGATAAGTTGATAGATAGACTGAATGATATAAGAGAAAACTTATACAATATACAGAAAAAGGGGTTGTTGTAGAGAATGCATTAAAAAAAGGATAGAGATAAACTGCAGTCGAGATATAATGAATACATAAATGAATAAAGGAATAAATAGAAAATATCAATATAATCAGTGCGACAAAGGTAAAGATAAAATAGGCGAAGCATCTCGGAAAAAAGTATGATATGAAAATTAAAACAAATTTTCAAGTACTCTCTTAGATTTAGTTTAGATCTTTATTTACCACCCTGGCTAACTGCACAGGCATGGGCAAGCTTTGATACATTGATGTAGAGTCATGACATTGTTGCTAACATTGTATTACAAATTAAGGTAATAACATGATTATATTCTATAGTATATCAACTGTGAATAGACATTTGATAAATGTTGTAATAGGGTATCATATACCGAATTTCGGATATAGCATAATTACATCTTCTAGTACAGTTGATGTTATGAAATAATTACATAACTCTGCATACCTCATGCTAGGTGGCCTGAAAGGTTGTATCATATGGCACTCTGAAATGTAATGTTCAAGTGTTCGTTTATACTCTTCGTTGCAAAGTCTGCATTTAGTTTCTTCTACATTCTGAACTGACCTTTCAATACATTCAGTATCCAAGTCTAATTCTTGCAGTCACAATATCACATTGTCTTGTCCTTGTCTTATATGAACCATAAATGAATCTCTCCTGCGAGAACTGGTCAAAATGTTTTATGCTACAGCTTTCAGGTCTTTGAGAGTTTGTTAGCTCCATCAAGTCCTCCCTATTGGAGGTTCTTATTATGTGTGAAATCCTAGCAAGAGG